>QXTE01000102.1:1533830-1682119 GCA_003942145.1 Platysternon megacephalum
GGGGGGGGGGGGGGGGGGGGGGGAGGTGTCAGTAAATGCGGCCCTCGGCCCAATGTACTAGTCCTCATGTGGCCCTCGAGGTCATTTGAGTTTGAGACCCCTGGTTTAACATATGGCGGGATGTGCTTTGTCAGGGCTGTATGCAGTGCCGTGTGATAAAGATACGTGTGTGTGTGTGTATATATACGGAGATAAAGCTTGCTTCCATATACTTCATAGCTTTATTAAGTGCAAATTCTGGCAAATCCAAATGGATGCTAACCCGCTGCTACATACTGGCCTGAAGCTTGCTTTCTCTCTCCATTACCTGCTGAAGTCAATCAATATTGGATCAGAACCTTTCAGAGGGAATAAATGATGAATATTAGGAAAGTTTTTGTAAGTACAATTTTTGGCCTAGTTTAAACACAGAAGTTGCCCTGGATTAACCCAAGACTTGTCTACATTTGAAAGTTTTACCAGTTGTACTGGTAAAACCCCTCACGTGGATACTCCTTTTTTTTTTTCTGATATAAGAATGGCTTTTTTTTTTTCTCTTCACTTTAGCTTAAGCCCCTTTCTAAGGGTATGTCTGCACTGCCCACGTTATAGCGTGGCCATGGCAGCACTGCCGCAGACGTGGATAGTGTAGACACACTTTATCGCCGAGTTGTCCCCAATAAAACTTTGAAGTGTAGACTGGGGCTAAGTGACAGTAACAAGGGTAAGTTGTTAAGTAACAAGAAAGTGAAACTGAGCTGTGCTTCCTGTTTCAGCTGTGGTGGTTGTAACGGGTCACAAGCACTGCCCCTTTAAATGGCCATAAGCAGCACAAGGTTCAGTTAGCCCTGGTCTACACTAGGGGGGGAATCGATCTAAGTTACGCAACTTCAGCTATGTGAATAACGTAGCTGAAGTCAACGTACTTAGATCGACTTACCGTGGTGTCTTCACTGCGGTGAGTCGACTGCTGCCACTCCCTCGTCGACTCTGCCTGCACCTCTCGTGGCGCTGGAGTACAGGAGTCGACGGGAGAGCGCTCGGGGGTCGATTTATCGCATCTAGACTAGACACGATAAATCGATCCCTGCTGGATTGATTGCTGCCTGCCAATCTGGCGGGTAGTGTAGACATACCCTTAGTGTCCACGGAGGCTGTCTCTGCATTCATGCCTCACCCTTTTACTGGTGCATCCTGGGAAATGTGAGCGGCTACCCTGTCCTGCCTCAGCTAGGGATGTCTCTCTGGGGCAGTGCGAGCAGCTAGACTGAGGTGGGAGGGAGTTGAGCTGACCAAACGGATTACACAAACCTGGTGAGGGGGTCCTGTCCACAGGGCCAAGAGCAAACGCAGTGTGCCGAACTGGTTTCAGGGAGACAACCAGGAGCTGACTTCAACCTCTGGCAGAGGCTAAACATTGTTAGTGGACCAGGGCTGGTGAGTTTTAACCATCATATGTGCAGGCAAAAAAACCCCAACCTGTTGAGAGCCAGCCATGCCACTAGCTGGTTACAAACTGGGTGGAAAGTTGTAGTGTAGACAGGGCCTTCAAGGTCCGATTGTCGTGTTTCTACAGCACCTGGCACACTGGGGTCCTGGTCCATGATTAGGGCTCTGAGGTGCTAAAGTAATAAGATCACTGTGTAAAATAAATCTGAAGAGCTGAAAGAAATGCAGGCTGGTGTAGGTCTCTCATAAGCTAGAATGGAGGATAAAAATGGAGAGGTTAACTACCGCCTTCCTTGTCTCCGCATATCCTGCAGCTAGCACTGCACTTGCTGGCTTGCTTTCAGCGGTGTCACTGTAAGCTTTTGCTGACTCTTGCTGGTGCTAAAATAAACAACATGATTGATTTGCTTCTGAGACACACAGACACCAGTCAGACTTGCGTTAAGGCTTTTCATTTACACCGCCCTATTGCACTGTAGAAACTGGTACAGACTCTTGGCCCATTCATTGCTCTTGTCTCAAGGCCAAATACTGCTGCCTGTGCAAGGGGCATAGAAAGCACCAGAAGCAGCTGGAACCTGTGTGGTTTTGCTTTTTGTGTGGGGGAGTGTGAATGGGCAGAATGGTTTGTCCTGTTGGGATCCTGGAAATGGGCGGGCGGAAGCCTAAGGGGAGGATCCACAAAGTCTGGGATCTCAGTTAATTACGGGGGACAACTAAAGATATAACAGGGACAGGAGTGAGGTCACAGGGCTAAACGAAGGGAACCTGCCGGGGACACCGAGCAGAGAACCCCGGACAGCACCCGCTGCTCCTCGAAGGTGTCAAGGGAGCCAGCGGACGCCAACCAGAGGAACTCTGCCCGGATGCGTGAACGGACGGAGGATCGGAAATAGGCCCCGCAGTTGCAGGAAACCCTGTCAGCCAACCTTGTTCCGGGCATCCATATCCTCCTCCATATGCTGCAGAGCACAACCCCCTGGGGGCCCACTGTGTCTTGGCATGGAGGGTAATTTGGGGGAGTGGCTGTGCCACTGGCTTCATGGCTGTGAAACTCCCAGTGTTCCCTGTTTGGGGTGCAGTGGTCATGGAGTGACTCCAGTGCTGCTGTGTGACCTGTAGGGCAGGATTTCATGCCTGGCAGCTGATTTCCTTGGGCTGTGCACTGGTTTAGTGCTTAAAGATATTGCCAGGAGGTGGAAGCTCCTCTTGAGAATGTCTATTAGAACCCGTTCCTCCTGGATCATTCACAGAGGTTTCCAAACAGCTGGCTGGCACTGGCTCTTTGGATGAAGTCCTGGGCCCAGTGAAGTCAGTGGCAAAACTCTCAGCAGGGTCAGGATTGCATCCTTTGTTTCCAATGAAGAGAAACAGAAGGGAAGGGGGCAAAGAGATGACTAGCAGAAGTGTAAAATGTGTCTCAAGCTAAAGAGAGCTACAAACCTAAGGTTACTTTCCTATGCTGGTTAAGGCTGCAGTTTTCCCCGGGATGCTGTGCCACTCCGGGTGAGGAGGTGTCCATAAGACAGGGGTAGTCAGTTATTATTTTGTCAAGGTCCAGATGTCTTGGTCAAGGTATAGTCAAGGTCCAGATTCTGAAGGAAATAATTAAAAAGAAAAGTGATGATAAATAAAAAGATTTCAGGGTCTGTTCAAAAGCATCTGGTTTTGGCTACCCCTGCCATAAGGCAATCACTGTATTCAGGTGCTTTCTGCATAAAGAATGTGTCAAGGAACATCCCCACCATAGAGACTGGGTGAGCCCGTCAAATTGCTTTTAGTAGTTGAAGTGAATGGGCAGAGGTTACTTTTCCTGAGTGCATTACTGATTAAGTGGGAGATGCTTTAAAACATTTGTTTTCCTCCACTTAAAGGGACACTGCTTATCTTTTCAGGCTTGATCCTGGTCTGTTTCCCTGAATCAGCTTTTCAGCCACGATGCACAGCCTTGCAGAAGCAGAGTGGAAGGCATGAATTGCTATCCACTGATTTATGTAGGCTCCACAAGTTACATCTCTGTGCATCAGGAATGCAAGTCCTTGATCCTGTCCCAGTGTCTGGGCTTGGCAGCCCTATTTGCACTAGAGTATTTTGGGATTGCATGGCATTCTCTAGCGTGCCTGTGAAATAGGCCCTGCTTAGGTGCAGTGGAGAGAGGAGTCTGTCAGGTTGCAAATCCCTTCTTATCAGCCATCCATCCCCAGCACAAGTTCAAGCTGCAGGGGGCAATGGTGTTCGGTCTCGCAGGAGCTTTACATGGGTGATCTGGGATACTTGATGGTTTTTAAGCTTAACCTTTGCCTGCATATACCAATTATTTATCAAGCGCCCATCATTGCTCTTGGCATTTTGCTAACCAGTCAGATGTTTTGCTAACCCAGACCTGTGTAGGCATACTGGGTCTTGCCTCCGCACAGGGGGCTGGACTAGATGACTTCTTGAGGTAGGATCCAGTCCTACATTTCTGTGATTCTACGGCTCCCTGCCCCAAAGAGTGTACAGGCTAGTTCAGACACACACAGTGCCTAGTAGGTCTGTCAGAATTGGAAATGGCGCAAGAAACTAGCGGCGGTCTCTCTCTTGAAAGGTTTGTATTAGTGCCTTTGGTCTTCCCCAATCAGGAAGCCTGCTCCGTATCTCTTCAGGATGGTGCTCTCTAATTACCTAGCATGATATTTGTGTGTGTGTATGGGAGCAAAAATTATCTTTTGTGAGTCATACAACATTTTGATCACATAAAATAAATCATTTCTCTCCCCCCTCCCTCTGTTGTACACACACTTCCAAGGCATAGCAGCACTCCTGTCTTGGATAGCATCCAAAGACAGATAATGTTTACTATAGAATACTTTCCTTTAGCTCCATCAATGATACAGTTTTATCCCCTATTAGGAAACTGTTTCTGCTAACACAGCTATGCCAGCTGGTGCCGATGGGGTATAGCCTTGTTAAAATTTACTTTAAAAACTGTCCAAGACTAGGTTAATGCTTAGAATTTTATACTGTTTAGCACTTACATAGCACTGCTTTTTGGTTTTTTATTTGAATCTCTTCAAGGTTAAAAGAGTACTAGTTGTAAATCATATTTTTAAATAACAAATTTCCCTTACTTGGGTTACTAATTTCACCTTTCCAGATTAAAACAAAAATAATTTTAGAAATCTAACTTGCTCTGCTAATGCAGATAGTTGTCTCTTACGTTGCAGCATGGGCAATAAAAATAGACTAGTCAGTTTTGCTCTTTGGTTCTCCTGTACTAACACAATATTGGCCCAATAATAGATGCATATTCTCTGCGTGGTGTGTGAGGTGGGGAATGGGGGAAGGGCTCTTACTGAAGTAAAAAAATCAAATACATGTTTTTCTGTTGCGCTCATGTTCTGTCAAACTGCTTCGGTTTTTACAAAAATGTAAATCTGAGGCCTAAATCTACCTGGCTGACCCTTTCAGACTTGCTGATCTCTGCCCTTTCCTGGCCTGAATTCAGAGAACAGCAGCTGAGCATGATTTTTCACACTTTCTATCTGGTCACCCTAGTTTGTCCTGTTATAGCCAGCAAGCCAGTCAGTGGTATAGCTGCATGAGTGCAAACCCTTAGTGTTTGCAAAGCTGCTTTCATCTGCAGTCTGCACTGGTGCAGTTTACTTTGATTTCAGGCAGGGGTGAGATACACTGATACAAATGGCAGCTTTGTCTGTCTACCCTAATCCCCACGGTAGACATGGCCTGAGAAACCATGGACTAAACTGTCTGTTGGGTGTGGCTGCTGAAACATTATAGTTACACCAGCAGAGAATTTGGCCTCACATAGTAATTGCTGAGACAAAGTGGACCAACTTCTGTTGGTGAGAGAGACAAGCTTTTGAGCTTACACAGAGCTCTCTTCTTCAGGTCTAATTCTTTTGAGAAGTGTATTGAGCTAAAGCACACAAGGCACTCATAGATAAGGCGATGGGTTTGTTATGGAGGTCAGGGATTCCGTGACTTTCAAAGACCTCCCTGACTTCAGCCCTGGTTCCTGGCAGCTGCAGGGTCCCGCTGCCTCCCGCAGTTGCATGGGGCTGCAAGGTACCCTGCAGCTCCCCTACCGCCGCCACAGCAGAGAGTCAGAGCCCCGGCAGCTCTCCTGCCGCCGCTGTGGGGCAGGGGGACCCCGGCAGCTCCCCCGCTGTGGTGGCGGGAGGGCAGGGGGACGGGGACACCCGCAACTCCCCAGTGCGGCGGTGGCAGGGGGATTCCCAGAGTGCTCCCTGCCGCTGGGGAGGGGGCAGAGGGACCCTGCAGCTCCCCTCCACAGCTGGTGGCAGGGGGACCCTGGAGCTCTGAGCCCCCATGGGTGGTGGGGACCCCAGGGCTTCCCAGTCCCTTCCCATTTTGTCATGGATATTTTTAGTTAGTCACAGACAGGTCACCGGCAATAAAGAAAAATTCACGGAAGCCGTGATCTGTCCCTGACTTTTACTAAAAATATCCATGACAAAATCTTAGCCTTACTCATAGACCTTGTCTACACCATAGGTTACTCCGGTATAAGTTACGTCGCTCAGGGGGGTGAATAATCCACATCCCTGAGCGATGTAAGTTGTACCTACCTGGGCGCTGGTGTGAACAAAGCTTCTCCCACCAACATAGCTACTGCCTCTTGGGGCTGGTCCACACTAGGGGCGGGGATCGAAATAAGATACGCGACTTCAGCTACGAGAATAGCGTAGCTGAAGTCGAAGTATCCTATTTTGAATTACCCGCGCTTACCTCGCGTCCTCGCAGCGCGGGATCGACGGCCGCGGCTCCCCCGTCGACTCCGCGAACTCCGCTCGCCCTGCTGGAGTTACGGAGTCGATGTGAGCGCGTTCGGGGATCGATGTATCGCGTCCAGACGAGACGCGATACATCGATCCCCACTACATCGATTTCTACCCGCCGATCCGGGCGGGTAGTGTGGACCTAGCCTTGTAGAGGCAAGGAGTTATTAAGCTGATGGGAGACCTCTCTCCTGTCGGCTTGGAGCATCTCCACAACAAGTGCTATAGCGGCGCAGTTGCATCGGCATATTTCTCAGTAGCTTCTCCTTGTAGACAGAAGACTAAAGCTGTAGAAGAATCCAGAATGTTCAAAAGCTTTTATGGTTTTGTTGATCACCATTATAAAGACAGAAACGTGCTGGTCAAGAATCTGTCAGGTGTAGTGGTGCAAACTCATTTGCAAAATGGGAAGTTACGATACATGATGGTCCTACACTGACTCCATAATGTGAATGTGTTCAGAGTGTAGTCTCCACAAAACCAAGCTTTTTGACCCGAAAACTTGTGCGTTTGTAACATTTGTTGGATCACTGAGTGGTATTGGATTATCTACCTTGTCTCAAAAGCTGTAGGCGTACTATTACAATTTAAAAATATAGCTTAGTGAGCAGTAACCCATTTATAGCAAAACAGAGGTTTTTTTGTTTTTTTTCCCCTCTCCACTAAATAATTTGGGGCTTTGCATTCTGCTTCCCAAAGGGGAATTTAATGTTCACTGTGTTCAGGATACACAATACTGTATCTGAGGCCTGGTCTACATTAGGAAATTAGGTTGGTAGAACTGTGTCGCTCAGGGATGCGAAAAATTCACACCCCGGAGTGACACAATTAAACCCACCTAACCCCTGGTGTAGACAGTGCTAGGCGACGGGAGAATTCTCCTGTAGCTATGGCCTCTTGGGGAGGTGGAGTACCTACACTGACAGGAGAACCCCTTCCATCGGTGTAGGTAGTGTTTTAATGGAAGTGCTACAGTTGTGCTGCTGTAGCATTTTAAGTGTAGACAAGCCAATAGTTTCATTATTATGAGGGGGGGGGCAGTGGAAATAAAATCTTTCTTTGAATTGTCTGTAATAAAGTGGACTGCAGGATACGGCTACAGTGGGTAGTGAAGTTCTGTAGATGCCTTTAATAATCCTGACCCACGTGGGTGAGTTGTAGTGTGCATGCTGAAATAGAAAAACAAGCCTTTGCTTTAAAAACAACCCTGTACTTTAAAACTAATCGCTGCACTTGGGACTCGAACAGTAAATATTTAACAGGTGAAACTCCCTTTCTCTTCTGTCCTCTCATTGAATTCCTTAACTAATTAGTAATGACTATCTTAACTTTGGTCCATAGAGTCGTTAATCACCTGGACTCCCCTAGCTACTCAGAATTGTGTGGCACTCCTAACTTTCCATTATCCTGTTTGTTGTGTGACTCACTTATATGTTGCCCTTGAAAGTGAGGTTTAGGTCCAAGGTTAGTTGTTGCCGTGATACCTTCTTTCCTACAGAGTTGTTGTGTTTACCATCCACTGCATTCCCTCCTGTAATTTTACACTTCACCGGTCCTTGCCATATGCAAGTATTTGATGGCCTTAATCAGCAAGGGGGAAAATGGTCTTGTGGTTAAGGCAGTGGACTAGCACTTGGGAAATTTCCTGCCTTTGCTGTAGACTTCCTGTGTGATCTTGGGCACGTCATTTAGGGCATGTGTACGCTGCAGCTGGGAGTGAGGCTCCCCGCCCCAGTAGACAGATTCCGCTAGCATGCATTGTGGCTCTGGTGGAAACTCAGGCTAGCCAACCGAGATTGGACCCAGGGGGCTGAGTGGGCTTGAGAGCCTGAACTGCCCCCTGATTCTCAGTGTCCAGACTCCTATTTCTAACATGCTACCTCGAGCCAAGGTAGCACAGGTCTGTCTATCCGGGCTGGGCGGCTCTCTCTCTCAGCTGTAGACACACCCAGGCTCAGAGCAGCAAGATGATGAGTTTCAAATTAAAAATATGAATAGTCCCAGTGGCTTCAGTCTGAGTGTTCATTTACTTAAACATGCTCTTAAGTGCTTTGCTGGAGCAGGGTCAGAGTGCTCAGGATTGGGGAGGATGGAGTCCTTCATCTCCCTGTACCTCAGATGATGCTTCCTACATCCCACCCTTTGTCTGTTTTGTCCAGTTGGGTTGTAAACTTTGGGACTATCACTGTGTGTGCGTGTACAGCATCTAGCACAATGAAGCTCTGATCTCGTTTGGGGTCCCTGGGTGCTACTGTAATACAGATAATTGTAGAGGAAGAAGAAGAAAAATAATACAGGCTGGTCCAAGTGTGTGTGGGGGAGTGTGGGGGTGTTTGTTTTTCTTTTGCTAGGAGTTAGGGGATGAAAATGAGCAAAAGAAAATTAATCTGGACAGTGAGAACTGTTAGGTTAGTCTCCCAAAAGAAATGGTGAAAGCCATTTATTGAGAAATCTAAAATTGGACTTGAAGAACCACTGGAAAACTACTGCAAGGTACAGTACTGCACTGGGTGGAGACATAGAATGGATGCAAAATGTAAGTCTTTTCACGTTTAATTTCTATGGTGAACTAGAGATTAGTATTTTTCCTGTGTCTGCACGTTTTGCAGGTATATAGATGGATAGCGAAAACTCTCAGCTAAAGGCTTTTAGACAGTAATTACCTTTTTTTGGTAGAAGCTTAATTCTACAGGCCTTTTCAGGCCTTGTACAGCAGTCAAGGTCAATGAAGTTTGCTGTGTGTGTATGAAAAGGAATTTCATAGGATTCAAGACCGTTCTGAAGCTCATTGAAGTAAATGAAAGACTCTCATTGACTTCCCTGGGCTTTGGATCAGGATCTCTGAGGTCTTGTCTTCATTGGGAGGAAAAAAGTGTGTGTTTTAGCTCGAGTTAGCTAACTCAAGGTAAAATCCTAGAGACACCAAGGCAGTTTATAGTCTTCACGTGAGTTAGGCGGTCCAGTTAGATTATGGTGGAGCCGTTTAACTTGACCTGAAACTCTCAGTGGTTTGAGCATTGGCCTGCTAAACTCAGGGCTGAGTTCAATCCTTGAGGGGGGGCCATTTAGGGATATGGGGCAAAAATCTGTTGGATGATTTAATTGGTGATTGGTCCTGCTTTGAGCAGGGGGTTGGACTAGATGACCTCCTGAGGTCCCTTCCAACCCTGATATTCTATGATTCATGTGAAGACTACAAACTGCCTTGTCTGCACTATACAGTGTTGTCGCCATGTTTGTCCCAGGACATTAGACAGATATTAGAGAGAGATTACCTCACCCACCTTGTCTTTACTAACCTTTTATCTTCTGTAAATTAACTCAAATTAAGAATACACCTTTTTTCTTTCTGTGAGGACCTAGCATAAACAGTGTTGTTTTGTGGTTTAATACAATCAAGAGAGCTTCTCTATTCGGGACAGTGCTTATGCCTCATCAAAGTCAATGGGATTTAAGCACGTGTTTAATTTTAAGCATGCACTTTCCTGACTCCAAGCCTTAAAGAGAAGGCCTGGGAAGGATTATGTCATGGGTTTGTTTTTTGTACTTTCATTGACACTGTTAACAAAACAAATGATTATCGCACTTTTTATTTGACCCTGTGCTGTTGAGGCTGTTTGTTTGAGCTTTCATTGCTCATTCCCTTGAACATGTAAAAGGGAACCACCTTCCCATGCTGTTTAAGGGGAAAAAAATCCTTGTGCTGTCAGCTGATCTTTGCTGCCTTTAATAAAGAGGGATAAAAAAGCACCTCAGTACAAGGAGTTGTTTGGGTTTTCTTTCACAACTCGCTCTGCAGTAGCTCTCCATTTTCAGCATCTGGATATGCACCTGTGTAGCAATTTTGGTGTCTTTAAAATCTTTTATCCACTCTAAGGCTATGTCTACACTAGAGACCTTATTGCAGCACAGCTGTACCAATGCAGCTGCGCTGCTGTAAGATCTCCCATGTAGCTGCTGTATGCTGAGGGGGGAGAGCTCTCCCGCCGGCATAATTAAACCACTTCCAACGAGTGGCGGTCTAAACCGGCACTTCTGTCGGTGCAACTTATGTCGGTCAAGGGTGTGTTTTTTTCACTAAGTTTTACTGACAAAAGTGCCAGTACCACATAGCTTTACTCTTCGTCAAATTGCTGAGGTTTGACAGGAATAGAAGCCCAGATTCTGAGACCTGTGCCCGCGCTGAATAGTACCTTACTCGACGAATAGTCCCATGGACATCAATGGAACCACTTGTGCAGTAAGGTGTTACGCAATAGGAGCAAAGGTGTGGGATTCTGGCCTGAAATATGCGTCTGTTAGCCAAGGATTGAGAGGAGAAAGAGGGGCATAACCAAGATATAGCTGATGTGGGTAAGCTATATTTGAGTGAATTTATTTTCATAACTGTTCCACTTCTCTGCAGTTCCTTTGCCAAAACTTTCCCTCCGTGTACTGGTGTGTAAACTGTGTTTAGACATTTTCTCCTGAAGTGTGAAGGCGTGTAAGCCCCGTTAATTATCTACTTCCAAGCATCTATATCCTCCCCCTTCCTTGTCACTCCGATGCCTTTCCCGGGGCAGGCAAACTTTTTCTTTTTCTTTTTAAAAGGAAGGAGGGGAAAAACCCACCAGAGCTCTTTAAAGGATCTGACCAGTAGATGGAAAGTTGTTTCAGACCATGGCACTTTAATTACTTTATCATTCATATCACCTGTGTCGGGTAAAGCATCTTGAACTGTTAGCTCTTCAGAGCAAATTGTGATGATCTTGTTAAGCTTTGTGAATCTAGTCATTCTTTCTTGGCATACAAGTGTTTAGATTATACTGTATTTATAAGAGACTCTTAGTAACATGCAAAGGTCAATTGAAAGATACAAACTGGTGTGGGTATAATTTTTATTTGGAATGTGTAGTAAATCCAGTGTGGAAGGAATGATTGCTTTTCCCTCCCCTGTCTCTATCCCATGTAATAGTCTGTTTCTTTCTTTCTTGCAAGGTCCTAAGCCCGATCTCTTGACCATTTTGGAATAAGCAATGGAGCAGTCCAGCAACTTGTTCCCTCCAAAACATTCAAGGATTTCCAGGACCACAGGATTTACAGAACCACTGAAATCTCTGGAGAATGTCAACAGTGGGTGAAGCTGATGGTGAAAAATAAGTGTAGCAATTCTGCCGGTCCCTGGCATCCCTGGTTTTTCTTTTGTTACTGAAGGTGAATTGGGAAGGAAACGCCTCTGTTCTCTGAGGATATTTCAGCAGTTGTTTGCCATCTTTACTGGAATTGTTTCGGTTATTAGTTTCACAAAGAGGAGAAACAATGCCTGTTACACTCAGTGGAGATGTGTTTATTTTTCACAGCAGTTCAAGAGCAGCATCTGTGTGTTGAGCAGGTATGTGTGTGGTTTCCTAATTCATACGCAAGTTATGTTTCCTGATGTTTGAGGAGTAAATAATTTGCCTTTTCTCCCACCCCTTAAAGGTATAAGACCCTTTCTAGTTGCTTGGCACCATGTTTGAAGATTGGATTACCTTTTTAAAGGAGGTAGCAAATACCCTGAAACCGATATGTGTGAGATTGTCTTTTTTGCTTCGGATAACACACGTATTGACAATAATAATCTTGCATTCATGAAAGGTGTCTTTGGAACCCTTCAGGATACAAGTGTTTTGCATAGAATTTCCATTATCCATCACTGAAGCGCAGACACCTCTGAGGTGGAACACGGCAGCACTAAGAGCAGGTTACTGCCAAAAGTCTTCTGTAGTCTCCTTTTTCTCATAATTGTCAGCTCATTCCTGAATTGCCAAAGGCCACCTCACTTGGCTTAATGGTGAGCTTAACTGCAAGCTCATCTAACAGCTGATGCTTATGGCAGAGCTTTTGGGAATCTGTGGAATTTTAGCATCCCCAATGTTGTTGTTTAAAACCTCCCCCCCCCCCCCATCATAAATTCTGCAGAAAACATTTCCTACTGTTCTCCTTGCAATAATATCTTCACTCTAACTGATGTGAGGCTGGTTACTGTGCATACAGACAAACTGAAGCAGGAGCTCTGAGGAGTGCAGCCTGCCCCCATTCATCTCCATGGAATGATAACCCTAAAGCTTGATGCCATTTTTGTTAGGAAGTTGCAACAAATCCAGTGTCTTGTCCTGCTCCCCACCCAGGCTCTAATTGCTGAGTTCCAGAAACCCTCTGTAGTCACAGTCGTAAGTCGGGAAATGGGTGAATCTCGAAAGGTTTAAAGGGAAGTAATGGAGATGTTAAATCTAGTGGGTATATACATTGTATACAATGTGTATATATAAATGGATGCGTATGTGTATATTGTGACGAAGTGAGAATGTTTTGTGGTGTTCTTTGAATACTGAGGGGGAAGGTTGCAGGGGAGCTGGGCTGGGACTGCCTGCATTGGGGAAGGAAGGATACCTGAGCATGTAACATGAGAACCCAGGAGGGGGTTGGGCCAGGTAACACCTTTGACAGGGAAGCTGGACAAAGGAGGGGGGGGGAGGGGGAAGGGGGGACAGGAGGCCTGGAAGGAGTTTTTTGAGTTTTGGAAGCTGGCTAGGAATGAAGAGGGAGCCTGATGGGGCTTAGGCTTCCCAGCGAGGCCGGGGGCTCCCTGGGGCCCCCAAATAGACCTAACTAAAGGGGATCCTGTTGTCTGTACTGGCAAGACCTGTTTTGGACTGTGTTCCTGTCGTCTCAATAAACCTTCTGTTTTACTGACTGGCTGAGAGCTATGGTGAATCGCAGAAAGCTGGGGGTTCAGGGCCCGGACGCCCCCACACTCCGTGACATATATGCACAAAATATTTTATTGAAGGTGTGTGATGTACTGTGAAGTGTGTTTGTGCATGCGTGTACTCGTAGATAGAGTTCAGAAGTTTAATTAAACACTGAGAAGTTTGGATGCTTATCCTGATCCTTGAGTCTGAGAAAGGGCTGATGCAACTCCCATCCGCCACTAATTAATTCCTCCTTGTGAATCCAAGTCATCCTATTATTCAATATATTTATAACATGGAATAGACGCACACACTGTCTGAATCTGTGTATTGAACTTGTTCATTTAATTTCAAAGGGATGATTTGAGCATTTAATCCAATCTGTCTCCTCTTAATTTAAACACATTTTAACAGAAGAATAGCATCGTCTAGAACCCTACTTATCTATAAAAAGGGACTAATTTTAAATTTTTAAATGAGTTATTCCCATTAAAATACAGAAGTAGATCAATCAATAGTTCTGGTGATAAAATTACTGAATTTCCATTTTTATAGATAACTGCATTGAACTTTGATACTTTTATTTTAAATGCCAGTTTTTTGTCAGACTGGATTATGCTGTTGGTCCCTGAAAGTGCTGTTTTTCTATGAATATCAGTGTTTTGATAATGGCCACTGGAATTTATTTTTTAAATGTATCTCTTCAGCATATTTTAATGAATAGGAATATTTTGGTAAGGATCTGAAAAACAAACACCACACCAACACATTAGCATTTGATTAATCTGGCCTCTGGACTATTGATTTAATAACAGGAGGCATTAATAGAATAACACTGAAAATGTGTAGTTAGAAGTTTATTCCGCATTCCCAGAGGTATTTTGTGAAGCATTAAAGAAGTCTAAGATTTCATCTTCTTGCTTGGCAAGCACAATTACATCAGATTAAAAGCAGGGAGTTGTGGGGAACCATGTGTGTTTGTGTATGAACCCATCAATCAACTAATCCCTGAATTTAAATGTGTTCTATAGCTCAAATCATAAAAAGGTGAACAAGGATCTGGAATAGAAGAGATTTTATTAATTAAAAGGAAATAAAACCAAGTGCTTGGTACCAACTGAGTGCTTTGTGTGTAACAAATGCAATGCAGCAATAAATAGCAGTTGGGTTTTTCACTGCTTATATCAAAAATGGCCACTTTGTAAGTCATTTTTGTACATTTAATGAAGGTCAGGAGCCCATATCAAGGAGAAAGATTGTGCATAAGGTTGATGTTCCTTTTCAGAGGAACCTGTGACTATAACATCTGTCACATAGCAGAGGACGAGGTTAGCTGCGCAACAAAGACTTATTGAGATCCAAAAGGAGATAATGCCAAGGACTGGCAGAGTGCGTAGGATGCATAGGCAGTCGTCAGAAGATTTGATGTCACTGGGAAAAGGTCAGTGCTGGAGCAGAAACTGTACACAGTGCTTGCTTACCCGTAGCACTCCTCTAAGGGGCAGTGAAGTGGCAGCTGAAAGGATGATTGGCTCATTAGACCAGTGGTCTCCAAAGTGGGGTACACAAGAGGATCCTTGGGGGTGCGTGGCATGGGTTTTTTTTTTTTTTGCTTCGACAAAAATGGTAGAGCCGGTGCGGTAGCAGGTGCGTGTTCAAAATTTTTTTACTGATAGGGGTGCGCGATCAAAAAACTTTGGAGACCACTGCATTAGACTGCTATACACCTGACCACTTAGCATTTGACTCAAGCCTGATGAAGTGGGTTACTGTTTATTCCCACCTGGTATCATGCTGTCTAGCTCAGATAACTAACATAGTTGCAATGCCACCTTTGTGTATTTTAAGGCAGCATTGCTGATTAAAAGAAGACTGGGACTCAGGAAATCTAGGTTCTATCGCTGAATCTGCCACTGACACATTGTATGACACTGATCAAGTCACTTAATCTCCCTCGACCTTGTCTCCATTTGCAGAATGAAGGTGATGTTTTATTATTAATGTATATAAGCCCCTTTCCCCCCTTCGGCCTTTTTATTCTTCTGCAGCACCAGAGATGGGTGAAACCAGGTAGAAACTTCCCAGATTCTCCTAGTTTCACCATGCAGAACTCTGACTCTCACTTAGGTTTGACTTGAAACTAATTTGGCTCAGAAAGTTTGTAAACTTGTTCAGTGGACCTGGGGGCATCTTCTCGGCCCCGATCCACTTTGTGCCATTTAGGCCGTGGTGCAAAGGGAGCCGAGACTGTCTGTCTTCCCCACCCTTTGGTAGGGATTCTTCATCATGAGGGAGCCTTCAGCGGGTATAGAGCTGGCATAGCCAGAGGCTGCACTACCCTCCTGAACTCGCTGATTGGGCGCGGGTGGGGGAGGTCAGGAACAGGAAGGAGAAGTGGCCAGAATGTGCTGAGCTCCTGTTATGCTCCTTAAGCTGGTGAACTGAATCCCTTGGGAATCATGTTAGAGCATCTGTCACTTATGTCAGAGCCAGAGGCTGAGCTAACGGACCCCTCCTTTTCATGCTTTTCTCTGGTTCCTGGTGCCAAGTGCTGAATTAGTACCCAAATCCAAGTGGGTTCTGTTTTGAATATTTTGCTCTGGCCTGGGTGCCAGCGCCTCATGAGCTTCTGCCCCGTTTCAAAGGCTGAGAGTGCAAATTTGTCAGAAGTATTGGCGCTTGGTTCTTCTCTCTCATGAAAAGAGAACACAACCTTCCCTCAGGTAACAGTGTTTCATGAACAGAATTCATAAAAGTCTGAGAAGTTGCCATGAATGAAAGCGGACACTGGTGGTGTGAGCTTTTCCCCCCACCTAAATGGTTTAAACACTTTATTACTGATATCTGAAATCTTTCCGTTTTTGCCGTGAGATATTTGATAAAGAGATTCCAAAACAATTCTGTACTCCTCATTGTACAGCATCAGAGGTAAGAAGAAGTCCTGTGTTAACAATATAGCAGTGGAATTGGACAAGCTATTTTCACAGCTTTCTCTCTGATTAGCAAGGGGGAGCTGTTCTGATGGAGGAATAAAATTGCCTACAGTGCAACCAAGGAAGGACCTAATTAGAGCCCTGGTTACTCGCCTCTGGAAAGCTTAGGTTACAAGTGGAAATATACTTCATTGGGTTCATCCTCGCCCCTACTGTATAACATCATAAAACACACCTGCGTAATTGAATGTGTTGGGAAATGTATTGAGCGTCTTCCCTTGTTTAGAGAGTCAAACTATGTTTAATTATTGGTTGCATACGTATGTGTCTGTCTATCTTTGATGTACTATGGGGGTGTCGGTGATGGCTCCACTGTTAAAGTTGTGTTGAGTTTTGCATTTACTGGGCCTGATTCTCAGTTACTCTGTTTCTGCAGTTGGGGCGACTTTTGTACTGCCATCATTCCGAGGCTGAGCAGGAGTTGCCTGTCCGCTGTTAGGTTAGAGCACACTCAGTCCTCAGGAAGAGGAGATGGATGAGACTTTTATTAAACTAACAAAATCACCCAATGCACAGGACCTGGTGGTGACGGGGGGACTTGAACTACCCAGACATCTGTTGGGAAATAACACAGCGGGGCACAGATTATCCAACAAGTTCTTGGAATGTATTGGAGACACTTTTTTATTTCAGAAGATGGAGAAAGCCACTAGGGTGGAGGCTGTTCTAGATTTGATTTTGACAAATAGGGAAGAACTAGTTGAGAATTTGAAAGTGGAAGGCAGCTTAGGTGAAAGTGATCATGAAATGGTAAGAGTTCATGATTCTAAGACATGGTAGGAGGGGAAAACACCCAGCACATTGAAGATAATGGATTTCAAGAAGGCAGACTTTAGCAAACTCAGGGAGTTGGTAGGTAATATCCCATGGGAAGCAAGTCCAAGGGGAAAACAGTTCAAGAGAGTTGGCAGTTTTTCAAAGAGACGTTATTAAGGGCAAAAGAGCAAAGAAAGATAGGAAGTATAACAAGAGACCACTCTGGCTTAAGCAGGAGATCTTCAATTATGTGAATCTTAAAGAAGAGTCCTACAAAAAAGTGGAAACCTAGGTCCAATTACAAAAGATGAATATAAACAAATAACACAAGTATGTGGGGACAAAATTAAAAAGGCCAAGGCACAAAATGAGATTAAACTAGCTAGAGACATAAAGAGTAACAAGAAAACATTTTACAAATACATTAAAAGCAAGAGGAAGACCAAGGACAGGGTAGGCCCGTTACTCAATGAGTGGGGAAAACAATAACAGAAAATGTGAAAATGGCAGAAGTACTAAATTACTTTCCCCCCCCAAGGTTGGTAGCGATTGGACATCTAATAGTAAATGCCAGTGAAAATGAGGCAGGATCAGAGGCTAATATAGGGAAAGAAGTTAAAAATTACTTACACAAGTTAGATGTCATCAAGTTACCAGGGCCTGATGAAATACATCCTAGATTACTCAAGCAGCTGACTCAGGAAATATCTGAGCCATTAGCGATTTATCTTAGAAAACTCATGGAAGATGGATGAGATTCCAGAGGACTGGAAAAGGGCAAATATAGTTCCAATCTATAAAAAGGGAAATAAGGACAATCCAGAGAATTGCAGAATAGTCAGCAGAACTTCAGTACCTGGAAAGATAATAGAGCAAATAGTTAAGCAATCAATTTGCAAACACCTAGAAAATAATCTGATAAATGACAGTCAGCATGGATTTGTCAAGAACAAATCGTGTCAAACAAACCAGATAGCTTTCTTTGACAGGGTAACAAGCCTTGTGGATGGGGGGAAGTGGTAGATGTGGTATATCTTGACATTAGTAAGGCTTTTGATATTGTCTCGCATGACCTTCTTGTAAACAAACTAGGGAAATACAACCTAGATGGAGCTACTTTAAGGTGGATGCATAACTGGTTGGAAAACCATTCCCAGAGAGTAATCATTGGTCGTTAACAGTCAAGCTGGAAGGGCATCTTGAGTGGGATCCCACAGGGATCAATATTGGGTCTGGTTCTGTTCAACATCTTCAGTGATCTAGATAATGGCATAGAGCAGGGATGGCCAAACTTATTGATCCTCTGAGACGCTTATGACAATCTTCAGAAGTTCAAGAGCTGGGGCGTGCCTGCCGTGGCTTCAGCCCCGCTCTCACTGAAGCCCCAAGCCCCAGCAGGCGCCAACCATGGGGTGAAGCCCCAGGATCTCTCTCCCTGCTGGGAAGAAGCTCCTCAGTCATCCCGTCCCCCCCCCCCCCCCCCCCCCCCCCCCCCCCCCCCCCCCCCCCCCCCCCCCCCCCCCCCCCNCCCGAGCTCCCCCAAACAGTCTGGTAGGCGAGGAATGGTGGGGTATGGCTCCAGGAGCTGTACTTTAACTGTAAAAAAGCTGCATGTGTCTCACAAGCCATGCTTTGGCCACCCGTGGCATAGAGAGTACACTTATAAAGTTTGCAGATGATACCAAGCTGGGAGGGGTTACAAGTGCTTTGGAGGATAGGATTAAAATTCAGAATGAGCTGGACAAACTGAAGAAATGGTCTGAAGTAAATAGGATGAAGTTCAATAAGGACAAATGCGAAGTACTCCACTTAGGAAAGAACAGACAGTTGCAGACATACAAAATGGGAAATGACTGCCTAGGAAGGAATACCGCAGAAAGGGATCTGAGGGTCATAGTGAATCACAAACTAAATGAGTCAACTATGTAACATTGCTGCAAAAAAGGTGAACATCATTTTGGGATGTATTAGCAAGACATGAGACATAATTCTTCCGCTCTACTCCACTCTGGTTAGACCTCAACTGGAGTATTGTGTCCAGTTCTGGGCGCCACATTTCATGAAAGATGTGAACAAATTGGAGAAAGTCCAGAGAAGAGCAACAAAAATGATTAAAGGTCTAGAAAACATGACCTATGAGGGAAGATTGAAAGAGTTTGTTTAGTCTGGAGAAGAGAAGACGGAGAGGGGACATAACAGTTTTCAAGTACATAAAAGATTGTTACAAGGAGGAGGGAAAAAAATGTTTTTGTTAACCTGTGAGGATAGGACGAGAAGCAGCAGGCTTTAAATCACAGCAAGGGAGGTGAGGTTGGACATTAGGAACAAATTGCTCAGGGAGGTTGTGGAATCCCCATCATTGGAGATTTTTAAGAGCAGATTAGAAAATGTCAAGGACGGTCTAGATAATATAGTCTTGCCATGAGTGCAGGAGACTGGACTAGATGACCTCTCATATGATTCTGTGCCCCCCTCCCCATAGGCTCTGGGAAGTAGAGAATAGCTATAGCACAATGTTCTCTGGCCACACCCCTGATCTGATCCCAGTGTCAGGGGTTGGGAACAGGGGGTGACCTAGACCTCTTTTACCAGCTGTACACTGGCTTGGGATGCCCTATGCGCAGTGTCAGTGCTGTCTCTTTAAGGCTCTTTTATGCTCTGAGAGCAGCATAAAGGGGCCTTAGTGCATCTCAGAATCAAGCGCTGTGTGTGTGTAAGTAAGAAATGAGTTAGTCAACATTAGAGCCTAACCCCCCCCCCAATTTTTAAAAAAGTATTTAATGAAAACTTGTTTTGTCGTATAACCCCCCCCTCCAAATTTCAGAAAACTTTGATCAGCTGTAATAAGTATGCGCTTTTAATAGAGATTGAGTCATATACTAGTGCAGTGATACTTAGACCTCAGTAGTTCAGGAGCCAAATTAATGATCAGCATTACCCTAAAGAGCTGTGGTAGTGTGAATTCATTGTTTCGTTGACTATAGTGCTGTATAGTCAATCAAACAGTGTTTTAATAGCACGTGCTGCAAAGAGCCGCAGGAAACACATTAAAGAGCCACTTGAAGGTCATGAGCCTCAGTCTGAGTATGGCTGTCCTAGCATATAAGTAATGACTATCACCTTGGTCAGCCCTGGGGATTGACCTCCAAATATGAAAAGATGAGTAAGCTTTGAGCAAAAAGACTAATTAAGCCTGGTCTATATTTAAAATAGTATATAGCTATAATAGCAAACTTTCCTAGTGTGTAGACATAATTTATACTGGAAAAAAGTCCTTTTGCTGGTATAGCTTGTCTGTTCCTTGAACAAAATATGCTACACCAAACTTTGTCAGTGCAACTGTGTCTACACTAGGATTTTTGCCAGCATAGCTGTCAGTAAAAAAACCAAAACAAAAAAACCAAAACACTCTTTTTCCCCCCCCCCCCTTATCAACTTAACTGTACTGGCAAAGCTTGTTTAGTTGTAGACCAAGCCTAAGCCCAGGTGTACGCTAAAACGTTAGGGTGAATGAGCTATGTTGCTCAGTGGCATGAAAAATCCACATCTGAGTGACAGAGAGCTAAACTGACCTAACCCCGGGGTAAACAGCGCTAGATCAATGGAAGAATTCTTCTGTCAAGCTAGCTATCGCCTCTAAGGGTATGTCTACACTACATGCCGGATCGGCGGGCTGCGATCGATCCAGCGGGGACTGATTTATCACGTCTAGTCTAGACGCGATAAATCGACCCCCAAGCCCTCTCCCATCGACTCCTGCGAGAGGCGCAGGCAGAGTCGACGGGGGAGCGGCAGCAGTCGACTCACCGCAGTGAAGACACCACGATAAGTCGATCTAAGTACGTCGACTTCAGCTACGTTATTCACATAGCTGAAGTTGCGTAACTTAGATCGATCCCTCCTCTCCTCCCCCCCCCCCCCCCCCCCCCCCCCCCCCCCCCCCCCCCCCAGTGTATACCAGAGCTAAGGGAGGTAGATTAACTGCAGAGACAGGAGAACCCCTCCCGTCGTCTAATGCCTACTCTGAAGCACTACAGCAGTGCTGCAGCCTGGTGCTGCAGGGTTTCTAGTGAACACATTAGCCTCTGTCTCCTAGCTGAGAGATGCAGCAGAGCCATATCCTCTGTAGATTGGGCACAGAGGGGGAAGCATTACAAACACTGAGCAGTGGGTTATATGTGTGCTTTTCCTGTTTTTAAATCTTTTTTGTTTGTTTTTTGTTTTAAATCTTTCTTCCTACAGATCACGCTGTATCAGTGCTCCATACCCCTATTGATCTGTACAAGTTATTAATGAAAACAGGTTCAGTTACGGTGTGAGTGTCGTCCCCCTCCGGCCCCTTGGTTTCAAAAGCACATCATTGATTTTTGGGATTAGGGCAACAATATAAAAAGCCATGCATGTGCTTTGTCAATATTACACACCATTACATTAAAGTGAAAAACAACGTTGGCACATTGCAGAAATGCTCCTGTGATGACTAACCGCTTTAGCTTAAAGTAGAGAAGAATCCTTTCGTACCCAGCACAGACAAACACCAAAATTGCAGGTTTGCTGAAGTTTTCAAATCTATGTTCAGCTGGCAACAAATAAAGGGAATAAACCATAAAATAAAATTGACAATGATAATTTTTATGGAGTCTTATGTATGGTTTTGTAAATTGGATCTATTGAAGCATGGCAGAAGAAGAGAATTTAATCACCTAGAGATACTGTCTCTTGCTAGACTGGGTTTCCCACTGAAAACTTCCCCAAAATACTCTGAAATCAGGTCTGAAAATTGTCAAAAGCCAGATAGATCTTGGGCAACTCCATTGTGGGTGTCCAACTCAGTGGGGCCTAATTTTCAGCGAGCGCCAAGAACCTGCCCTCGATAAACAAGGCTCTTGTAAGGAGTCTCAAGTTGGGCACCTAAAATCACTGCTTGCTTCTGGAAAAGTTAGGCCTAAATCTTTGATTTGCGTATTGAATATTGTATGTTTTAAACCCCTCCTCGCACCTGTTCCTCCCCTCCCACCCCAGTTCCAGACACAGAAAGTATGGATGACATTTAGTCATAAGCTAAGAAGTTATTTTATTGAAGTCAGAATGAGTTTCACTGTGTGTTCTGGATTAATTGCTGTGTTAGTTTTCTCCTGTGTCCTAGTCTTTAGAGATGGCCGTGACAAATGAGGAATTAGTTTGTGTACGCTTACTTCAGTTTGGGGGAGAGAGGTTCCTGTCTTCTCTCAAACATGATAGACAGCAGCAAGTCAGTCCCTGCAATCAGAAGTGAATTTGGTGCCGCTTTCTCTCATTATCGCTTCCTTTTCGTGCACGATGGATACTTTCTCAATACCTACTATTTTCAGTATATCCAGTCCATTGCCCTGGATATAAAACAGCTAATGCAAGTACAAAATCAGGTTTTCAATAGCAGAGTGGGTGTGTGACTGTTGCCTCATGAACAGTATAACATGGGGCAGTGGCTCTCAGTCTTTCCAGACTACTGTATCCCTTTCAGGAGTCTGACTTGGCTTGCCTACCCCCAAGTTTCACCTCTCTTAAAAACTACTTGCTTACAAATTCAGACATAAAAATACAAAAGTGTCACAGCACACTGTTACTGAAAAAATGGCTTACTTTCTCATTTTTACCATATAATTATAAAATAAATCAATTGGTGTATATAAATATTGTATTTATATAGAACAGTATAAATATTTCATTGTTTGAAATTTTAGTTTGTACTGACTTCGCTAGTGCTTTTTCTGTAGCCTGTTGTAAAACCAGGCAAATCTCTCTCTGAGTCTACCCCTGGGAAGACCGCTGCATACCCCCAGGGGTCGCGTACCCATGGATAAGAACCACTGGCCTGGGGTAATCTGGAAAACTTTGTTGGCTTGGTTCAGATAGGAAACCTTCACTGTCTTAATAGCTCTGGTGCAGTTCTTTGCATTAAAACAACAAGAGCTCATACTTTTTCTGATCTGCCCCCTGCAGTCCAGAATCCCACTTCTGAAATGGCAGGTGCCTTTGGTCTTTGAAGCTCCCCCCTTGTTTCTCCCCCCCCCCCCCCCCCCCTTCCCCNCATCCTTTCCCTGCGCACAGCAGTAGAAGGTGCTGCTCAGAGATTCCCCACCACCGCCTTTGCTGTCTCTTGCGGAGGGGTGATGGTTCTCAAGCTTCACGCTCTCTTTGCAGTGCTCCCAAGGAAGCCCCAGAACACTCAAGACTGGAAGCTGCTAGCCTGATCTTTCCACAAACTGCAGAGACTGAGACATTTCAGCCAGGATGGGAGGGATGTGGTGCATCTCAGACAGAGACAACACTGAATTTTTCTATCCCTAGAAATAGTTATTTTTTCCCCAAACTGTTTTGTTCATCACGTTTCCCCCACCACCACACACTTGCTAACATTACAGTTCCCAAATGATACCAGTCATCACTACGCTTTGCCTGCTCTTTTGCAGCAGAAGAGTACGTTGTCCTGTACTGGTGGATACGCAAGATTGTATTTCTGATCTAGCAAGAGTGACTTATTTAAAAAAAAAAAAAAAAAGCCTTTAATAATGAGACTAGACTAGCATGTGCAGGATGTTTCACTACTTATTGCTTCAAGATGTTCCTTTGTTGACGGGTGCACCTTTGTAGCTACTTTCAAAGTATGTATTTTTTTTAAATGTATGGTATTTGCTTTTGTTATGTACAGCTGCACCTGCTGTTGTTTAGCTGTGTCTGCTGTAATGGGCACTCTGTCTTTTGGATTGTCTTTAAAATACCCCACACAATTTAGAATTAATAAAATACTCCAAAGAAGATACATTATTGCAGAACCTAGCAACCTAAAATCATCTACCGAATTATTGAACTGCTATATTAATTTAAAGGACTCCACGGAGTTTGAATTGTTTTGATATTCTTGTGCTCATCTGCTGAGCAGACTAATGTGGATTAATATATAGGAATTCCTAGTGAAGTTGCCTTATGACACTAAAATGTAAAAACTCCGTAACTGGCTGACATCCCAAGACCACAAGAGGCCTTCAGAGGAGTCTTTTTATAGAGGTGTGAGAATTTGAAATATACTAAAACCTCCTCTGTACGAACTGGACACTATATGAAGAGTTTGCGATCAGTCCTCCATACAGTTTAGTAGCTGATTTCAGGTGGCAAATAAAAACAGTCACAGAGGAACACCTGTCCCATGGTAACAATTGGTAACACTATTTTGGTGTAATTTACAAGCGGATATTCTTTCCTAATGCTTTAGGAAGTGGCCTCCATGCTGTGTTGACTTCTGGGGCTAGAAGGAAGTGGCAGATGTCTCATCATTATCATTGCAAAAAATTTAAATGTAATAACCTTAATTGCAGGAATGTGGAATAAGAAAGAGAACCAGATTCACTTCATGTATGGCTTGTGATCTATTGGGTCTTCTAAAAAAAAATCATTACCATAGGCACATCATTGGTTTAGAGGATGTTTGTAGACCATGGTCTCCAAAAGGTCTGGAGAGAGGAAAAAAACCCCAGTATCGTTACTTCCCCTTCTCTCTTTCTTCGGTAACGTGCAAATCACTAGGTAAAATCTGGAGTCTGAGTCTCCATCAGAGAAAAGGGACACCATTGTTCATGATACTTTACAGATGTGTAATGAGAGCGTCTCAACCTTACAATCTAAATAGACAAGATAGAGAAAGGGAGTAGTGTTATCCTCATCTTACAAATTGGGAACTGAGGCACAGAGAGATCACAGCCCCAATTTTGCAAGTGTATCCAAGAGGACAGACCCCGGAGCCCCACTGACTTTTGACTTCAGTGGGGCTCTCTGCAGGATAGGGGGCTAATAACTTGCCTGTGGTTACACACTGAGGGCTTCTGTTGAGTTCTAGTCCAGACTGTTAACCATAAGAGCATCCTTCAATGTATATGTATGTATGCCACCATTTTATCCAGCATACGTGCTCTGTCAGTACAGAAATAATTTTTCCGGACCAGTAAAGGGTATCGGCTTCCTAATGTCCTCTGTCCATTTCATCTGGCTCCCCCAGCAGAGGTTTCATTTCCTCTTCCTCTTCTCTTTGCCAGCCCAGCAAAGGATTGGGAGGTTTCCCAAATCCTGGAGTTCTGCATTCTTACTCTTTCTGATCCAGTTCCTAGTTACCTTTTTCAGATGCTAGAGAGTGTATTCTGCTTGTTGGTATCAAACCTTTTTGGCTCACTCCTGCACTGTGGAAAAAAGACAAGGTGCTCGGGAAAGAAATCCCACAGATAAGCAATTTTTTTCTCTACTCTGCTGTAATTTTATGTAGAATTTGGGTTATTCTGCCTTTGAATGACTACGAAGGAAATTCCTTTCTGATTAGAATGGTAGTGTAAAGTCATTAGATTTATTTAATTATTTATTTATTTTTAATCCTTGTAGGTTTGTCACTCTCTCAGCTTTTTTTGGCATTTGTAGTTTGAATAGTACTGGCAGAAAAAAATAAAAGTGACTACCTGGGCCCAGGAGAGCCCTCCGGCCCAGGCCCTGCCCCTTCTCTGCCCCCTCCCGCCTCCATTCCACCCCTTCCCCCAAGCCCTCGCTCTGCCTCTTTCCAGCTTCCACCCCCTCCCCTGAGTGACGCCAGGAGCCGGCGGAGAGGAGTGGGGCAGGCTGGGGCTGGGTCGCTCGCTGCTGCCGGTGCCAGGCCCCCTGCTAACCCTCCAGGCCGCTGTCGACCCCACGTCCTGAAGCGCGGGGCCCCGGGGCGGTTGCCCCGGTCTGTCCTATGGACGGGACGGCTCTGGTGACTCCCACTTATAGAATTTTCCCCTTAAGAAAAGCTGTTTTTTTTTTTTTTTTCTTTTTTTTTAACGTGTAGGGAAGTTTTGTTCAAGGCCTCAGAGGGGTGGTTGGAATCAAAGCCAGGCTTAGATCAAGGAGTTGCTGATTACCAGCCCTGTGCTCAGCGCACTAGACCACACTACCTCTTGTTTTATCCCTGGGGCCTGACTTTCCCACTGGAGAAGTTGAGCTGGTTTGGGGAGTGCTCCTCGCAAATCTGCCATGGAAGGCGTTGCACTATTGCAGTTCCCTGCTGCACTTAAAAGTGGAAGATGCACCAAAGGTCATCCAGGTGCTACCCAGCATTGTTTGATTTCTCAGGTCAGATTAAAATCTCAGTGTTGTGCCCGTCATCATGGTGGGACATAGCGATGCATTTATCTTTCCATTTGGGTTTCCTTGGGGAGGGAAGCACATTGCCTGTTTTCAACAGAGGTGAGGCATACAAAGAATGTTTGTTTTCTCCAGGCCAAAACAGCAGGTCTGGCCAATCCAGATTAAAAGCCAGTTTAAGGAGAGTTCATGTCTCATATGACCAAGCACCAAGTGTGTGTAAAACTCAAATTTGCATGCTGCCATCATCAGGTTTCTCAGTATCTGAAGTGAAAGCCCCAACATGGATGAATAAACCAGTCACTCAAATAAAACCATGTCATTGCAATGTGTGCATGTGACTACACAGCTTTCTTCTCTTAGATCTTTTTATCTGTACACGTGCATACATACACCCCCCTCCCAAGATTCAAGGTAGCTTTCTTCAGTCAAGGCACTATATATGAATACACACACGCAGAGCAAGCAATACAAATATAAAAGATTAAAGAGAGCACTAAAACATGTAGGAGGCTGGAAATAATGACAAAAGCTTTCATCAGTAAAACCAAATTACCCACTGCACGCACAGCCTCTCATCTCCTACAGAATAAGCAAAACTATTTATTCCAGAGATGCTTTTACCGTAATCTGACTTTCACAGAAACGAGAAGCCAGCACTGCTTTTAAATGTTTTATTTTTCTAGCTCTCCAGAGATAGATCAGTTGTCAGAAATATGCCTTGCTGTACAGAAGAAGGAAAAAAAACCCCATATAATTGAGCACAATGACCATCTGCCGGAGAATGCTGAGTAATAGGATATAACGAAAATTCTGCCCTGGCCTACCGATCTGACTGTTGCTTTTCATGTTGGCCACTGTCTGGAACGCAGCTCTGCCAAAAGACTGCTTTAACCAGAAGTACGATTGCATAATCCTATGACCAATAAGCCCTCAAAACCACAGCTGATCTTCAACATTATCGACATAGTTAACTCTCTAGGGCTCTGTCTCACACTAACACACTCCAGGAAAGAAATTTACATTTTACTGGAACACAGAAGATGAACCCTTCCCAGTTTATGTAATAAATGTGGATTGCTGTATGGTTTTTTGTTTTTTTTAATAAAATGAATGGGAAGATATGAAGCAATGTCACTATTTAGTACTATTATAGCATCATATCAAAGTACTTAATAAACATTAATCAGACCTCTCAACACTCCTGCAACATACTTTCCTGACATCATTCCCATTTAATAAATGGTACACTGAGACAGAGTGGAAGTGGCTTCCCAGCACAGTAGTTATTGGATGTCTGAGGATGGAAACAGTCTGTTTCTGGTCCTCTGTTCTAACCGCAAGACCTCTTTGCGATACAATTAATAGCAGTTTTCAGACCGTGAAAGAACTAGTGAAAGAATGATGTATAATAATTATTCAAAATATAATACTCTCACATTTAAATGATTCTTTTCATCTTCAGAGTGGTTGACAAGCATTAACCTTCAAATCTCCGTACCACCCATGACGTAAAATTACTATAATGATGACACATGTATATAGCGATTGCCTTCCAGAAGGATTCTAAAGCCTGTAATTTTCCCAACATAACAGTAACAAACACTCTGGCTTTGCAGTGCAAGATGATGGGAGTATTCTTGCAGTTCTTTGCACCACTTGCCCGCCTTCATGGTTTTACTGGTGAGTTGAAGATTCTATTCCATTTTTAAGCTGTGTTATTTCTACTGAATTCAGGAGATATACTTATTTGAAATTAGATGAGAAGCAGTCTGATGATGAGGTGGTTTGCGGCTGTGGTATAATAATCAGAGGATAGCCACACTGTTGACCCTGCCCTGTAACTGGTGTGCGCGGATAGAATTTAACAGAACAACAGCAGGTTTTCTATTAGCTGTTTGGTTCTTGCATAGAGTTTTTCATCCTGAAGATGCCTGGCAGCAGCTTTCCTGCATACTGTACAACCAGCGGAGGTGGGGACATTTTTGCCAAAGACATCACAGCAAATGTAGACATTGCATGGTCATTAAAGTCATAACAGGCAGTTCTCTTAGTTTATATGATCTTATGCAAAAATCCACCCCATGGGAAACTGAATGGAACTCAACTTACCTAGTTCACATGGATGAAGTGTTGAGACAACCCTGCTGGAGTCTAGATATTTCAAACCTGTGACTTGATTTATTAAACCATCCCCTTCCGGTGATACCAAACTGCTGAAGTGCTCAAAACAGCAAGCAATTTCTGTTCATCCACCAGGAAGCTATAAGTGCTAGCAAATCTATACATGCAAATGAAATGTCTCTCTTGGGCTCCTGGCAAGTTGGCTACTTGGCCTCAAGTTTGGATGGCGCAATTCACTGGGGAGGGTTTTTTGGGCCCTGTTGTACTGATCACAGGCGTGAGAGAGAACACTGAGGTAAATGGAGAAAGATGTTAAAGGCAGAGAGGAAAGAAGGTTCCAGAGGTTCAGGCCCTAGCCTTGGCTTTGGGAGACCTGGATTCAAGTCCATGGACTGCCTGTGCGACCTTTGGCAAGTCACTCAGGACTGGGTGTTTAAAGGTATTTAGGTGTTGCCCAGGATAGAGGCACTTTTGAAAATGGGATTTAGCCATCTGAGTTATTTAGGCTGAGCGGCGCAACATGTAGCTTTAAAAATCTGTCCCTTAGCTGCTCTGTGCTTCAGTTCCTCTCCTGTAAAATGGGGGTTAATTGCACAGGAGTGTTGTGAGGATAAATGCCATAAAGATTGTGAGGCACCTGGGTGCGAGGGTGAGGGGGGGGGGGGGCCCTATAAGTACCATAGAGTGTTACTGAGGGCCCCTGTCCTGCAATGTGATGCACGCAGAGGCATAGGTGTTGGAACTAGGGGTGAGGAGGGTGCTGCCACACCTCTAGGCTAGAAGTAGTAATAACAACCCAAATACATGGTTTCCGCCTTCAGCGGTCCCACTGTAAAGATTGTTCCAGCACCACTGCACTGGGGCAATGGGGCATCTCCACACATCACACGGCAGGATCAAACCCTCGATCTATAGATGGAATGAAACGACTTCATGTTGTACAGACTGAGGCAGCACAGTAGCCTGAAATGAAGCCGTCCAAGGTTTGTCAGCAAGTCACCCTCAGAGTGCATCCCCCACATCCCACAATTACAGGAACTGTTTACAAGTTGCTTTCTTCAAACCAGACTCTGAGGCTTTAGCTGCCTTTGGTAAATAGGCACTTTTGTCTTGCTGTACTTGAGTGGGGTTTGGAAGACTAAACATAGCAGGGTTCCTTAGCAGAAGGAACGTTTAACAATTACGAAGGACAACACAAAACAACAACAACATAAAGTGTATGGATGTAAGGCCTGGTAATTGTCAGGGTCTCCGATCCTTTATGTTCATACTATGTTCTGTAATCAGCTGTCATTTCAGGATCTCGGCATATTGGGCTTCACAAGTGCAGATTGAAAACTAAAACAAACAGCGACTGTTCTATAAATATTTAGCTCCCACTGTTTAGGAAGTGTTCAGAGCAGGAGACAAAATAAATTAAAGTTCATGACTGTCTGAGCAAGCTGTTGTAGGATGGCAGTGTCTCTTTGGACCAGCTGGTGGGGGTGGGATGTACACAGGTTTGCTGCAATGATGTATGCTTTATTTGTTTTAAAAGGGGTGGTGGCAGTATTTAAACATCCTTTGCAGAGAATTAAGATTACACTGTTTCAAGGTTCATGGCTTATTGTATTGTGTGTCCAAAAACACACTGCTCGATGGAGTAGTGATCCTTGCTAACCATGGACACCAACCATGTGCACCGTATACCAGCCCTAGAAGCCACTAAAGACACTACGCACCCCAGGCAGTAGTTTTATTTTGATGGGCGACTAAAATTTCTTCATTCGCATGGTAACAGGTGAGAACGTTTTGTCCCTGAGCGGGTAAATTTATGCATGCATTTTGAAAGGTTAACCTAGATCACTTAGGAGCTGTGTTTCTCTGGTTTTCCAGTGGTATCAATGTAGGGTGACCATATTTCCCAAAGAGAAAATGGGACATTGTGTGGGGCGTGCATGGGGCTGGCCCGTGCCCTGTTTATCTCTCTCTCTCCCCTCCCCCCCCCCCCATGTGCATGGGGCTGGCCTGTGCCCTGCCCACCTCCCTGCGTATGGGGCTGGCCCGAGTCGCTGGCCCAAGCCCTGCCTCCTCCACGCTCAGGGCTCTCATCCGAGCCCAGCCTGCTCCCCACGTGGGGCTGGCATTGCTCCTCGCCCGAGCCCTGCTCCAGTGGTAGAGTGCAGGTTAAGAGGAACGAAGGGCCAGTGGTCAGGGCGCTCGCCTGGGGTTTCTGTGCTCTGCTGTGCTGCCGGTTTCCTGTGTGACCTTGGGGAAGTCACGTAGCCTCTCTTTGCCTCTGTAGCACGGGGATAAGAGCACTTCCGTACCTCACAGGGCTCTTGGGAGAATAAATGTGTGGAGGATTGTGAAGCGCTCAGGTACTGCGGCAATAAGGGTCATAGAAGTACCTAAGATCGATCCAAATACTTTATCTGAGCAGTGTGATCTTCTCTGCACACTGGTCCTGGGCCACTGATTAAAGAGAACGAGGAGTACTTGTGGCACCTTAGAGACTAACAAATTTATTTGAGCATAAGCTTTCGTGGGCTAAAACCCACTTCATCAGATGCATGCAGTGGAAAATACTGTATTTTCCGATGAAGTGGGTTTTAGCCCACGAAAGCTTATGCTCAAATGAATTTGTTAGTCTCTAAGGTGCCACAAGTACTCCTCGTTCGTTTTGCTGATACAGACTAACACGGCTACCACTCTGAAACCTGATTAAAGAGAGACTGTTTGACCTTTGCTGTATAGCAGTGGTTCCCAAACTCGGGTTCGTGAAATGTTACAGGGGGTTCTCAGGAAAAAATTCCCTAACGGCTGACAGAGCTGTCCCTAGGGACCCCAGGCAGCACAGGGCCAGCAGCCCAGAGCCCCTGGACTTCCAAGAGCTAAGCAGATCAAAGCAAGTCTATCTATCACACTGAGGAGATTTAAACTTCAAGACTCCTTATAAGAAATGGAAAGGGAGGTGGGTATTTTTTGCTGTTTTTAAAATTAAATAGGCAGCTAGTTTTGTTTTTAAAATTATTATGAAGAACAAGTTTAAGCTTTGTTGTAACGTGCGTTGTTTGCCTGGACTGCTCAAGACCTGAATGCTTGTGTAGGAGGAACTCTTTGAGTTGGCTTCTTAAATACCTTCGTGCTGTTTCACATCTGATACTCCTGGATAAAACATAGGAGCCTTGTCTTATAACAGGCTTATTCAAAGTGATACAAAGTACGAAAGTGAGATCTTGGAAGAGTGTTGCCGTTTTCATAATGTAATAAAAATACTGTAATGATAAATAATAATTAATAAATAGTGCGTAATAAGCATGTAATAAAAACAAATATTTTATATTTCCAAGATCACTGCTTTTATAATTTATACTCCGGTAAAGGAGAAAATCCCTGGAAATGTTCATTTTTAGGAGGAGGTTCGCGAGACTTGACATTTTAGTGAAAGGGATTCACAGGTTGTTAGTTTGGGAACCACTGCTGTATAGTAAGGCCCTGTTCACATTTCTTCCTGCCTCCTTTTAAAAACAATACAGTAAATACCATTTCTTACCCACCACCGCCTGTCAGGCTGCCTCACTCAGGAGAGTCTCTCTTTCCCGCGCCGCCGCTCCCCCGCCCTTTGTGGCTTTGCACCTTGGGCGGCTGCCCCGCTCCCCCCGCCCTGGGAGCAGCTCTGTCCTTGGTTGAACGCTTTGGCCATCAGCCTCTAGCCTGAAATGTGTGATTTGATTACTCTTTATCTTAACCTGCATAACTTAAAAAAATAAATAAATTGTTTTGATCCTGGTTAGTTGCTAGAGAAGAGACTGTGTAACCAAATATTTTTTAGAATGCCTTGGAAAGCATTTTCTGACAGCTTGTATCTTTTTGCTCAGGGCTGTCTCAACCTGTAGAATTCTCCACTGTGTTCTGGGTCTATCCAGCCGAACAGCAAACGCTGCTTGAGGTGCAGTGTGTTTCCTAGTGTTCCACTGATTTGAATGAAATCACTTCTGGAGCTCAAAAGAGCGTTTTCTTGTTTGATTTGGGCACAGTGGCAGGTTTGAATTTTTACCCTTTATTAGAATAATGCCTAGCTCTTACAGCGCTTTTCATCAATAGACCTCAAAGCACTTTACAAAGGAGGTCAGTATCATTATCCCTGTTTTGCAGATGGCAAAACTGAGGCACAGAGAGAGGAAGCGCAAGGTCACCCAACAGATGTGCGGCAGACCTGGGAATAGAACACAGGTCCCCTGAATCCTAATCCAGTGCTCTGTATATTTCACTTTTTATGTGGTACATTTCAACCGAAATATTTCATAAATGGACTTAGCTACATTTTTAACAGTGATTTACAATCTCTGGTGTGGAACACGGCCAAGCAGCATACACAACTTCGTCTTCAACAGAGGGCACTCTCCCTATTCACCATAAAGAACAGAAACTACAAGGAGAAATTTAGGAAGAGAGTAATTGTCCAAAATAGCATTTGGCCTGAATACTTAAATCAGTGCCATGATTATGTAGTGAACACAGCTGTTTGGGGCTTCAGTTTTTCTCTCATTGTTGCTGGAGCAGCTGTCTGTGCAATGTGGACCCTTGGCACTAGCTAGTGAACTGTTTTAATACTGATTCAGTACCACTTGCTGAATCATCGTCCCCGCCACTTCCTGCAGCGTCCAGAGAAGTGGGAAAAGATGACCAATGCCAAAGTTTAAAATGTGTTTCTTTACAAAAACTAGAGTTAGAATTGGATTTAGATCTAAAGCCAACATGAGTTTTGCGATGTAGTCACGAACTAAATCTCTCCATGCATTTTGTTTTTTTTGTTTTGGTTTTGTATCAAATCTTGTTCTTGCTCCTTGAAGTGATCCACAGACAACCATGAAGAATAAAGTATTATAACTTGGGTCTGAGGCAGCTGTCCAAAGGATATATTTTGGGATACGCTTGGCCTTTGAAAAGAAGGGCTTCAGTCTCTAAGTGTTGTCAGTCCTTCTGGCTCCTGGAAGTTTTCCTTCCAAATGGTTGTTTTAAACCTCAGAGGAGGTGTTTGTGTTGTTCAAAGCCATGATTAATACGGTTTTTACACTTCATTGTGTAATGCCACACAATAAGTGAGACCAGTGTGCCGGTGTGTTATAACGAGAGAATCATCAAACACTGTTGTATAACAATAACATAATGTACGTGTGTGTGTGTTTATATATAATCTTTTGCAGAGCTGTGAGATTTCTTCTCTCTAAAATAATCTTGAGTGCGAAGATTGCCGGAGACAGATATAGTCGTTTTACATCAGCTCAGAGAAAGCTATGTTAAGGTGCTGAATTGCAATGTAATAAGTCACTGAAATGAGGCACAATGGGTTGTACGAACACTTGGTCTCATGTACTTTAAACTGAAGGTGCTGCTTGGGTCAATGATCCACTTTTGGTTTCCTGCCAACTACTAATCTAGTTAAAGTTTGTGTGTGGGGAAGGATACAACTATATATAGTGTGTGTGCGCACGCGCACACATTAATGGGAGGTCTGTAGATTAACAGTTAATAATTAAAGATACACCCAGAGTAAAACCCTGGTTCTGAACACCCTCAAGCTTTTAGCGGAGTTTGGTTTTGTAGCTAAAATTCATGGCTTTGGCTCCTCTCTGATACTTAAGTGCTGGCTGTATTTCAGAATCTGTCATGTTTGGCATAAGGTGTCATAAATGACTCCCTTAACCCCCTCTACTGTGGTTGAGAGCGGGTTGTCCGGCTAGTGCAGACACATCTAAAAGGGTCCTTGACACCCATTTGGTCATCCCCGAGGAAATCGGAAGAAACGGACCCAGCAAATAGAAGATGAATACAGATTTATTTGTGCTAGAATTGGAACTATCCCCTTTTTGCCCCTCTCCCCTGCACATTGCCCACAATCAGGAAAGCCCCTGAGCGGTGCATTTTGTGCAGTGGCTCGCATCCCACATTCCTGTGTTTGGAGGCTGGGAGGAATGTAGAGATGATCTGCCCTGCCCTTGCCCATTTATCCCAAGAATGCTTTTGGAGGCAGATTTGTCCTTTTCCTGGTTCACTTAGTGCTGCTGGATTGGTCTACACTGCAGAGCTGCATCCAGATGAGTGAGATGTTCTCAGGCTGAATAGCCTCAGGGGGAAAGGGGAGCTTCTTGTAATGGCAAATGACCTTGTAGCTGTGGCTTCATTATCTGGAGCCTGTGAATTTCGCTTCCCTCCCTCTTTTGCCCCTGCCACCCCTGCGCTCCCATGCGCCTGCCTGCTGCTCAGTGCAAAGGCTTGAGTCGCTTTGCCCTACGAATCCTAGCCTAGTAATTTCTCAAAATAAAAGGGGATTAACTTCACCTTTGAAGAGCTCTGCTGCAGATTCGCCAGCCTGCTGTAGAGTTGCTATACAAAGTGACAGCATGGTATCTGTGGGCTACTTTAGAAAGCTCTTCCTTTCTGATGGCCACAGGGAAGGGAGGCAGAGAGAATTTGTGTGAGAGAGAGACACATGTAGGAGGGTAGGTATCCTCCTTGCATTGTGCAGTGGTGTACAGTGAACCGCCTGGGGCCGCATGCAGTAGTGATGCTTCTCTATATCCCTTTCAGATGATGGTTATTGTCATGGATTTGCTTTCTGAGAGCCACTGATGATGATGATGCCTGGACAAACACATCAGACTGGAAAGCTACTGGAAAGCCCACACATTGCCTTGCATTAAAAACAAATAACAAAACCAACAGCAAAACAAACCCTACAGTAACATATGTTAATTCTCATCCTCTCTTTGGGTCTCTAGCACACTCTTTTGATCTTTTTCTCTGCAAAGCCATCTCATCGGAACCTTCATCTATTTCATTGGAATGTTCAGTCCCTCTGCCAGACCTCAGTGCCAGCAGCATGGATGTTTTCTAATTAAAAATAGATCATGGACAATGCCACTTCCTAAACTCTGTGACTTACCACTTAATAACAAATGGTTACTCACTTCCTTTGGAAAGCGCGTTGGAAGGGGTGTTCTGTTTTCTCCCCATGCTTCCTTTACTTTATTTTAAGTTCCTTCAAATTCCTTTGGTAGTTTTTGTGATTTGTGACTCCTTAAAATCACAACAATCTCATCAAATGGCAATCATGTTTTGGTTTTAGGGTTTAGAAACTTTGTTAAAATGTTGTTAACTCTTTGGGATGTGGATTTTCTATACAAGTTAATGTATAGTGCAGCACGGGATAGCTCAGTGGTTTGAGCATTGGCCTGCTAAACCCAGGGTTGTGAGTTCAATCCTTAAGGGGGCCACTTAGGGATCTGGGGCAAAAATCTGTCTGGGGATTGGTCCTGTTTTGAGCAGGGGGTTGGACTAGATGACCTCATGAGGTCCCTTCCAACCCTGATATTCTGTGATTCTAAAGTCACTGTCCAGCAAAGCAAAATATCAAAGGAATCTGTGCATTGGCGTAAGTGTTTTGCTGCATTGAAGGCTCGTTGTAGACGCCGATTGGCAAGAATATGGGGAAGGATGTAAAATTTGAAAAAGACGATGGCCATGACCCTTACAATGGGTTTGATTTCTACATGCTGTGTACATGCCTTTGTAAAATACTGAGGCTTAAGAACACTCTTAACAGCCGCAAAATGCGTTTGCTCACAAATGTATCTTGTCTTGAGCACAAACTAGATGAGGAATTTTTCAGCTCCATCACATCCTGTGATGTACCAATCCTTTTTTTTTCAATTCAAGGGGGGTCCTTTTCAAACCAAGCAGCAGTAGAGGTGTAGGGTTTTTTGGGTGTCCTGTCACCTCTTACAGCTGACCCAGCATGCAGCCTAGATCAGAATTAATGGTCTGATTGTTTTCAGAGATGCTCAGTACCTCCAACGTTTTGCTGGGATTTGTGGGTATTCAACACTTAGGAAAATTGGCCCCTTTAGCAGCAAACTAGTTGTTGCAAAAAGATCCATGGAGATTTGCCAGGTTCCTCTGCTTTACTGGGTTTCTTCCATCCAGATGTGCTAACTTTTCTCAGATAAGCATTAGCCAGCATTCTTTCTTCTTACAAGTTCCTAAGAATTGTATCTCTGGATCTCTTATCTTAGGGCTGGTCTACACTGGCAACTTTAATCAGCATAGCTATGTCTCTTGGGGTATGATAAATCCACAGCCCTGAGAGAGACAGCTGTGCAGCCTAACCCTGGGGTAGACAGCGCTAGGTCAATGGAATTCTTCTATTGACCTATGGAGGTGGATTAACTACAGCGATAGGAGAACCCCTCCTGTCTCTGTAGTGAGTGTTGCTGCAGTGATGCCACTGTAGCGATTTCAGTGTAGACATCCCTTAGTCACTATAGATTCTGATGTTTCCTTCTAAAGAAGAAGGTTTTTGCTCCTTGGGCCGTGTAGGGAAAAATGCCAGGAGATTTCTGTGAAGGGGAGCAGATCTTTTTCTCTTACAACTTTGTTTTTCACATCCAATTCAAAAGAAGTAAAATAGCATATTTGTGTGTGTGTGTGTGTTCTCTCTCTCTCTCTCTCTCTCTCTCCTTCCTCCCCCCCTTTTTCTTGTTAGGTGACTGGATGCCAAATCAGTTTTTCATTCATTCACCTATTAATTTCCCCCCCTTGACCTTAAGTTGGTAGGTTGCTGGCCCTCCAGACTGAACTCCTCTCTTTGCAACTCACAAGTGCGAACTTCCTTTCATCATCTCACCCCTTTGTCTTCATCCTGGCTACTTCTAGCAGGGGAGGTCAGGTCTGTCTCCATGGCCCATTCAATCATTGCCCTGTTTTGTGAAGATTACCAACAAGTTTGGTGATGCTGCCAATCCTCAGGTGGTGCCTTTTTAGAGATGTGGACAGTTGTCCACTGGGAACTAGATGGAAACCATCAACTCATTTCTCTTGTGGCACTAACAAACTTCAAATTCTGCAAACTTTTCATTACTACCAACCTGGGCTGGATTTGAAATGGTAATTTAGAAGTTGACCTGTCTAATGAGAGGGCATTATTGTGCAGATTCTCCCTTCTGTCATTCTCTCTGGTTTGGATCTTCTCTGAAGCATCGTTTGCCTTCTGGAAAGGGACATAAGCCATGGAGTATTCCCTGTGAGCGATTCCCTTAGAGAGGTGCTGTAATGTACATGTAAAACTAGGCACATGTAAGGCTTACATGGCAATGGAAAGGTGTGGGGGAGGTTGCCCAGGTAGTATGTGGGCTGTTGGGGCTTGTTGTCTGTATTGAGAGGCTGCAGTGAGGGTTGGTTTCTGTTATGTATTAGGAGGGTTGTTGGGGTTTGGATAAAGTTAGGGTTCCAACCTTAACTGAGAATTTCATGTTTTCACATTTTAACCGTGGTGCCTTCAGGCTGCAGCATGTTCTACATAGGGCTACCCTGGAGATCTACTTGGGAAACTTCAGCTAGTGCAGAATGTTTATATAGTGGCATTACCCGAAAACGCGGACCGCTACTGAGTAGCCAGATTGTGGCTGCCGCCCTGCTCTGTCAGATTGAAGTTGAATTTTCAAACCCTCTGGGTCCAATCTAGTCATTCAGAGTGTCTAGATTTCCAACATACCAAATTGTACTGAATGTGCTGGGATTTGGGAGTAGCCCAGTTGACCGCAGATTGCGTATGTCTTGCTGTGATACAGGCAGACCATTTCCTCATCTCTCTCTGAACATTTAACTGTTTGCTCCAAGAGCTGCCTTCCAGCAGAGGTAGAACTGCTAGGTGGGGCTAACTCTTCATTGTGGTTGGTGGGAATCTTCACTAGCTGTGAAAGCCTTGATGATTCAAGCTGATACTTAGCAGCATTTAATCAAAAGCATAAGGTGTAGGTGTCTAGTTGGTTCTGCCCTTTGGCTGCTAGAAGCTGGATCCCTCAAGGGGAGGGGAAAGCAAAGCTTTAGCATAAGAAGAAAGGATCAAAGTTATGACAGCATATTCTGTTTTTTAAAATCATAGGAGGTAGATGATGAAGATTATAGATAGAAAGACCTACTGGGTTCGCGTGATCATACTTTTCCAATACAAAATTTCCCCTACAGTATATTAGGATTTTATTGTTTAATACCATAGGTGTGCATGGTGCTTTACAGAGTGAATGCAGATGTGGTCTCTGCCTGGATGATCTTGCAAACTGGGGGTTTACTTGATCTTAAAATCCCTTTATTTTAAAGAGGATTTGACATGTGGCAAAATGGCATTGACTGTAACTTGTGCCGATCTAGGTTGGATTTAAAGAATGAAGTGACATTGCTTGTTTGTTTTAAGCAAATGAGAACAAATTGCCATTCGTTCCCTCTTGAAACCCCGCCCCTCAAGCTCAAAATGGAATGAAGTAAAATACAACCACAAAACCATGCTGCAGAGTGCTGAACAGCTGGCAAGGGAATTGGACTGACTGCAAGGAATTCTTGCTCTGTGTACATAAATCTCCGAGAGGTCTGAGTGCAGCAGGGGGAAGTGCGCAGAGCTTGTAGCCGAGAGTATTTTGGAGGCAGGCAGCATTGTGGCATATGTGAGCTCCAGCCTGGGTAAACTTGATAAACAAGGGAGGAAATTTTTGTCTAGCAGTAAAAACAGTGGGAGCACTCAAAGCTTACCAGGTTTTCCGATAAATATACCAAGCAATTCCCAGATTGCTCATTGTGCATTTTGGCTGAAAAGGCCGTAAATGAGCCAGCTGCCAGCTGCTTGTGGATGTACTGGAGTGGCCTGAGGTCTTGGAATTAGAGTTCTAGAGAACTTTGCCTAGGGCGCATCACTGGATGTGATCAACAGAGCAGCTGGGTGAGTAGTAAGAGGAGGTGGAATCATAGGGGTTTCCTTTGGGCAGAGTGGAGACCCAGTGTTTGCAAAGGAGAGAGAATAAATTGAGCAATTCCAGAGGCCATCCCACAAACACTCTTCTTCCTTAAGTGTGTGGCAAGGGCATGGAGACCCACAACTTACACCTTATGGGTTGGGATTTTTCTGAATTGTAATGGGTCCTGTGCTTCAAAAGCTCCCTTAGGACCTTTTGAAATTCCCACTCTCGGTTGATAAAAGGAATCTTAATGTCTTCCTCTTTTTTTCGAAGTACTCTGCAATCTCCCTAGTACTAGTTGGTTTGTAAATAGGCAAGTAAAACATAATGTCTGTTAAGTTCTGGCTATCATTAGCGCTCCAGCAATGTGAAAACATGAAATTGGCTACTTATCCTGGTGTCTGACTTCCATGAAAATGCGTAATTCTTGATAACTTGACCATTGACTTCAGTAGAAGCTGTACGCATCCATGCAAGGACAGAGAGTACCTCTCTCCTCACATGTGCTGGGTAATGTCTTCTCTAGTGCTTTGCTTTTAAAAGTGTAAAATAAGTGTAGGATTCACTTTGCCACTTCATAAGATCAGATATATTGTGTTTCTCTTTAGTCCGTTATTTTCCCAAACATCCAGTCAGCTTTGATTTATGATTGGCTCCTGCTACTCTGATGTGTTTTACCTTCCACAACATGCCACTCACTCTAAAAATAAATTACAGCTGTGAAAATTAGCTCCACTATTAAAGCAGACATTTAAAAAGAAATGATTCTCTCAGCACAGATAATATCCTTGGCTAACTAACTGAAAAGCTCCACGTGTGTGTGTGAAATAAATGGGGAAGACAGTGGCTTGCAACCTAGGTGGAGGAGATTGTATTAGTCTTGAAACATGGTTTATTTACAACTTGCGCTACTATCGTGGGTAGTATTTATCCCATCTGTTGCTCACTCAGATGCATGACATTTGTTGTTGTCATCCATATCCTGCTTTCTCAAGGTGTTTCTCTGCACAGTAGTGTGCGCATCACATAGAACTGATAGGAGTCATGATACATCACGGTCAAGTTTAAATAAGACTGCATCATTGAAAGCTCAGACCAGCATGGAAAGAGGAAACTCAAGAGACTCAGGCAACCGTAGAGTTCTGCCACTAATAGCACCTGCTTCTTTCAGCCCCACTACGAGACTGCAGCAAATCCTAAAGGGACACTGATGCTACATTTCCAGAGCCTTCTCCATAGAATTTCATGGTAAGGCCATGAGAGCTTGAAAGTTCTGTGGGAGGTTGGAGTTAGACTTTAAGGAATTCTAGGAATCCCTTTGGGTAAGGTTTCCACCTTCTTGGCAAACTTGTGTGCTGCATCAGTTAGTTATTGTAGAAAAAACAAGGAGTCCGGTGGCACCTTAAAGACTAACAAATTTATTTTGAAGAGAAGGGAGTTACTTTACAAGTGGAGAACCAGTGTTGACAGCCAATTCAATCAGGTTGGATGTGGTCCACTCCCAATAATTGATGAGGTGTCAATACCAAGAGAGGTGTCAATACCAAGACACCACCTCATCAATTATTGGGAGTGGACCACATCCAACCTGATTGAATTGGCCCTGTCAACACTAGTTCTCCATTTGTAAGGTAACTCCCTTCTCTTCATGTGTCAGTATATTTATGCCTGTGTTTTTATCTTTTATTTTTTATGTGGTGGTGTCTCTGTTTGGGTTGTATTCTTCTGTCTTCTCATCCCCTAAATCATTTTTTAAAATTCGCTCTACCCGCAGACCTGTGTAGTCTTCCACCATTTCCGCTTCTCTCTCTCTTTGGTGTTAATCCAAAGCCCATGGAAAGACTCCTATCGGCGGCTCCATTTCGGTTTGGATCAGGCCCTTTGTGTTTAACCGAGTTTCTCCTCACCCTTACCTGATGCCCACCATTCTTGCCAGGACAACCTCATGAAAGCCTGTGTGGACTTGTGTAGAGAACCAGAGGTCTTCATGCTGAAGGAAGACAACCTGTGATTTAGTTTTGTGCTGGGTTGCATTGAGAGAGGCGTGTGGAGGGCTAGCCTCATTGCATGGGTTTTCTCCTCTTTCCCCCTCCACTCCCCTGTTTATGTTGTTGAGGGGAAGATCCTTTAACGCTTTGCTACCAGCTGTCTCCCCAGATGAACAGCAAGTTGGGTAATCCTGGACATCAGTGCTGGGTAATAACTTCTGTGACCAAATTGATACCTGGGTTAAGTGCAACAGTTACCCACGACCTTGAGCTCGTAGTTCTTTTGCAGCAATGGAGACTTCTGTTGTAGACTTGGCTCAGACTTACTGTCTGAGGCTCAAATCCAGAGACAATGGAGAAACTCCTCTTGACTTCCGAGAACTTGGGATCAGGTCCTCCTTAAGCAACTAGTAAGAAGTATCTCTTTATACGCGTGAAAAAATATTTCTCAGCAGAACCAGCCAGTTTTGTACTGTGACTTATATACTGCCACCGTTATAAACTGGCTAGTGGAAAATGTTGCTAGTATAAGAAAGGATTTGTATTTAATATTGGGGGAAGAGGGGATATTGTGGTAACAGATTAGAGTACCTTGCTAGTGTGCAAGAATCAGAAAGTAGGCTGTAGCACACGAAAGCTTATGCTCAAATACATTCGTTAGTCTCTAAGGTGCCACAAGTACTCCTGTTCTTTTTGCGGATACAGACTAACACAGCTGCTACTCTGAAACCAGTCACTCACTGTCCAAGCTGAGAAAACGAACAATATAAACTGGTGCCTGGCAGATCAAAACATTACTGTTCTTAGTTTTAGCAATCTGCAACATGATTGGTAATAATTATACTTCGGTAGTAAACCAGGTGAGGATTTAAAACAATTTTTTACTTTACTGTCCCTTTATAATTGAATTTCACAAAACCTACAAATTGAACTGTTTGATTCTGGTTAGTACAAAAGTCTGTCCCACAGCACCTGGGAGCTTGCACAATGGATACCTTCCCAAGAGAAGAAGGGGTCGTAACAGTAGAATATTTGTAAGATATGTCTGATGCAAACTGATCGGTTGTGGGTAGAACATGATTAATATCTCCGTTAACATCACAGAGAGAAGAGCTCGTATCTCATAGCGCACAGGTGCAACTTTTTGCTTTAGTGCCCACATCTTAAACCCCCAGAACTGCTGAAAGATAGTGATGAGCTGGAAGAGCAGGGTGGGCATTGATATGCTCTCTGAGCATTCCACTTTGTTTTGCAATTGCCACAGCATGTGTATCATTTTAAGCTGCTGCAGAGTTTACCTAGGGCAAGTATATGACACATTGCAAATGGCAACTTGTCTAAAGTCGCTTTTAAAATCACATATTTCTGTAACTCACTTTCACTGGTGCAGACTCTGGTGTATTCATCCACTGCTTACCATTGAAAATGTGAATGCCAACTACATGGATGTTTTCAACTTCAGGTTTGGATCCCTTCCTGTTTGCTTCCTGCTACTGAGGTGGCTTCTGGCAATGTCAGCTCATCAGCTTCCTCTCAATCAGAAATTTTAAGCCTGGGGAGGGAAGAGGGTAGAGAATGGGATGTATGCAGCAGGATCATTGTTTTCTTTGGGTGAATGGTCACCTCATCTCACCTCCAGGAAGGGAATTTTTCCAGGAGTTATTGGGCAAAGGGCTGGCCCAGTGTTCAAGATACAGTCCCCCATAAAAGGCACTATAGTTTAATTACTTAGCACGGTGGACTGGGAGCTATTCAGGACTCCTGGCTTTTAGTCATGGTGCTTTACTGACTCACCGTGTGTCTCTTACCCTCTTTGTAATTCAGTTTACACATCTGTAAAATGGGTATACAAATGCACTGTATACCTACCACACCCACTGTAAGTGCAGTGAAATAGGAATAGTTAGGGAACGATTTTTCTAAATGGTACCTTTGCCTAGTCAGACACCCCTTTTTCCTGCATTCTGTCCAGTTATCCTATGTGAGTTTCTTCATTCCTGGGTTTTAGGCTGTTGCTGTACAGAACCTCACAGTCGTCTCCCCCAGAGGCATCGCTTTTGTAGGAAAGGATTTTGTGTTTGCGTATGTTCTGTTCTTTCCCTTAGCTGTTTATTTCTGTTCTGTGACCTGGTTGCAGAAATGCATGCAGTGTTGTTTTATTGAGATTATTGAGGGAGTATAATCTGCAAACAAGGAAGGTAGCTGGGATACAGTTAAATTAGCTTTCTCATATGAAAGGATTTGACTGGGGAAAAAAGAGGCAAACCTTGGAATAGGTGGAAAATTTGCCAAGTGATTTGATCTCACCTGCCTCTCTGATTTCAGGGAGAAGGAACACCCCCAACAGGATGTGCCACCGTAACCAAGCTACAGAAAACAATCCAGCAGAGGCAGGGGTGGGTGGGTATGTTGATTTACCGGCATCGCTGCCTAGCATCAGTTTGGAAGGTTCACAAGAACACCTGAAGCAAATACAGATGAGTCATAGGACGTCACCCAAAATCCAAGAGCTGACAGATGGTGATTGTGGTGACAGAGCTTATACATTTACAGCTATCGCCACTTCGTGTTTTCCACCTGCTTATTTGCCTTCTGAGAGAAATGGTGCGCTGCCGGTGCTCACTGAGGAGAGCAGGGTAACAACAAAGAGAGGCGCAAAGAGCCTTTGCCATAAATGTCTAAGAAGCCTACTTCAGTGCTTGTACTCTGCCCTGATTTCTAAATAACCGTCAAAGCCGCCTAGCTGTCCTTATATTAGAGAGACCCTCTGTTCAATATCTTCCTCTCAAGCGCCGTTCCACTTGACTCCCATCAGCTGTGCCAGTTGGAGCTGCAGATTAGCCTTTATTTTTGGCTGTCGAGACTGCATGTGATCCCTTCGTTGTGAATCGTTGCCCACTCGCCTCTCTTCTCCTCCCCCCCCCCCCCCCCCCCCCCCCCCCCCCCCCCCCCTNCTTTGGCTGGCATCCCAGAACAGCCTCTGAACACACAAACCTGGAAGGCTAAAATAACACTTTTAAATTGTTAAATAAATAGTGATCAGTCTCTTCAATGGGAAACACAAGTGAATTCATTATAATTTTTTTTCCCCTTGGGTGCAAGGTTCTGGTTTTTCTTTTATTCCTTTCTCTGTGTGTGTGTGTGTGTGTGTGTGTGTGTGTGTGTGTGTGTGCCTAAACCATTTGTTATAGTTAGTAATTTGTGTGTCATGGCCCCAAGTGGGATCAGGAGGGCTGTGCGAATTCTAGAGTTACTAAACACTTACAGTAAAAATGCAGTCATCCTGAATCTATTCCAGAGATTTTAGCCCTTTTCCCCGCCAGGATGCTGCTGCTGCGTCACTCACATTCTTCTCCCTCACCACATTGTTGAAGAAGCAGTCACTTCATGAATCCAGTAACTCTTTCAGTGCTAATAATAATACTCCGCTCTTATGCAGCCTTCCTCCTCTGGAGATATCAAAGAACTTTGCAAAGGAGGGTAAACATCTTTATAGCCCAGCAGGTTAGTGTCGGAGCTGGGAATACAACCCGGCACCCCCAACTGCCAGTCCAGGGCTTTATGCAGTGTTGGAGCCATGGGACTGACAAGATGGGTGAAGTAAAATTTTTATTGGACCAACTTCGGTTGGTGAGAGAGGTCTGAGGAAAAGATCTGTATGTAGCTCAGAAGCTTCTCTCTCTCACCAACAAAAGTTGGTCCAATAAAATATTACTTCACCCGTTTTGTCAGTCCCATGCTTTATCTACTGAACGACACTGCTTCCTTAGATCATGTACTGGCAGTCTTCATTGCAGGGCACTGGTTGTCTTGCAACTAGTGACTTCTGTGCTGTTGGTGGACCAGTACCATTGTCATTGCTAGGGCTGGGTCATATTTGGGGGTCCGAGGGGCTTGCAGTGCTGATGCTTCGGGGGGGGGGGGGGCTTCTTGGATTTCTGCTGTTTCTTTAGCATTGTTAAACGGGAGGATGTGCCTGCTTTCACAGCCCCCCTTGCCACTGTATTGCCGGCAGCTGTCCAGAAAGGATGCGTTCCTCCCTGGCATATTTTTGGACTGCAGACAAAAGTAGAATATCAATGATTGTACTGTAAGAGAACAGGGATCCCAGTGGTGAGCTTTTAATGGGCATTTGGAAAATGTTCTGGAAAACTGCTGCCTGCAAACCCGTGATTGACTAGAAGTGGTGACTGATTTAGATGCCTGCCTGCTGGGGTGTGGGGGAGCTTTAGTGCAAGACAGTTATTCTTACGTTTGAAACCTGATCAAAACATGCTAGTAGTCACCCGTATCTCAGCCTCTTGTCAGGAATGGAAGGCATTTCTTGGGTTGTTTTGATGCTTCCCTGTGTAAGAAGGTACAGAAGCATTGAGCATGGTCTTTCAACCAGTTGTGCACCCACCTTATAGTAATTTCACCTAGACCAACGGTTCCCAACCTTTTTCTTTGAGGCCCCACCCAACATGCTATAAAAACTCCAGGGCCCGGTGTGAGGGGTACTCGGGGTTTGGGCTCTGGCTGTTGGACGGAGGGGCGGGGAGGGGCTTGGGCATACGTGTAGTTTGACTTCTGAATACGAGTCGTGTGTGTGATGCAGCTGCAAAAAAGGGAAGGCTAATATGATTATGGAGTGTATTAACAGGAGTGTTGTGTGTAAGACACAGGAGGCAGTTGTCCTGCTCTACTCGGCACTGGTGAGGTCCCAGCTGGTATACTGTGTCCACATCTGGGCACCACAATTTGGAAAGAGTCTAGAGGAGAGCAACGAAAATGATAAAAGGTTTAGAAAACCTGATCTATGAGGAAAGGTTGAAAAAACTGAGCATGTTTAGTCTTGAGAAAAACAGACTGAGGAGTGACCTGATAAGTCTTCCAAAATATTAAGGGCTGGTATAAAGAGGACAGTGATCAACTGGTCTTCATGTCCACTGAAGGTAGGACAAGAAGTACTGGTCTTAATCTGCAGCCAGGGAGATTTAGGGTAGATATTAGGAGAAACTTTCTAACTATAAGGGTAGTAAAGCTCTGGAATAGGCTTCCAAGGGAGGTCATGGAAGCATCATTGGAAGCTTTTAAAACAAGTTGTCAGGGATGGTCTGGATTTACTTGGTTCTGCCACAGCACAGAAGGGTGGACTTGATGGCTTCTCGAGGTCCCTTCCAGCCGTACATTTCTATGATTCTATGGTTGTTTTGACAGAATTTGCTGATTCAGTACAATTGAAATGTTTCATAAGAACAAAAGAATGGCCCTACCGGGTCAGACCAAAGGTCCATCTAGCCCAGTATCCTGTCTTGCAATAGTGGCCAGTGCCAGGTGCCCCAGAGGGAATGAACAGAACAGGTAATCATCAAGTGATCCATCCCCTGTTGCTCATTCCCAGCTTCTGGCAAACAGAGGCTAGGGACACCATTCCTGTCCATCCTGGCTAATAGCTATTGATGGACCTATCCTCCATGAATGTATCTAGTTATTTTTTTAACCCTGTTATGGTCTTGGCCTTCACAACATCCTCTGGCAAGGAGTTCCACAGGTTGACTGTGCGTTGTGTGAAGAAATACTTCCTTTTATTTTAAACCTGCTGCCTATTAATTTAATTTGATGACCCCCTAGTTCTTGTGTTATGACAAATATTAAACACTTCCTTATCTACTTTCTCTACGCCAGTCATGATTTTATAGACCTCAATCATATCTTCCCTTAGTCGTCTCTTTTCCAAGCTGAAAAGTCCCAGTCTTATTAATCTCTCCTCATATGGAAGCTGTTCTATACCCCTAATAATTTTTGTTGCCCTTTTCTGAACCTTTTCCAATTCTAATATATCTTTTTTGAGATGGGGCGACCACATCTGCGCACAGTATTCAAGATGTGGGCGTACCATAGATTTATATAGAGGCAACATGATATTTTCTGTCCTATTTTCTATCCCCTTCTTAATTATTCCCAGCATTCTGTTCGCTTTTTTTGACTGCCACTGCACATTGAGTGGATGTTTTCAGAGAACTATCCACAATGACGCCAAGATCTTTCTTGAGTGGTAGCAGCTAATTTAGACCCCATAATTTTATATGTATAGTTGGGATTATGCTTTCCAATGTGCATTACTTTGCATTTATCAACATTAAATTTCATCTGCCATTTTGTTGCCCAGTCATGCAGTTTTGAGAGATCCTTTTGTAGCTCTTCGCAGTCTGCCTGGGACTTAACTATTTTGAGTAGTTTTGTATCATCTGCAGATTTTGCCACCTCACTGTTTACCCCTTTTTCCAGATCATTTATGAATATGTTGAATAGGACTGGTCCCAGAACAGATCCCTGGGGGACACCACTATTTACCGCTCTCCATTCTGAAAACTGACCATTTATACCTACCCTTTGTTTCCTATCTTTTAACCAGTTACCAATCCGTTTCCTGGAGACGGTTCAGTTTTGCCAGAGTTCTTACAGAACTGGGACAGGTTTGTTTTGGAAACCTGCCGCCTTTCCTGCCTGCCCACTCACCCAGATGCTCAGCAGACCTCCTGGGGAGCTTGGGCTTCTAGAGTCCATAGCTGTGGGGTTGTCCTGCCAGTTCGACTGCCCTGGCACTATGGCTCTGTTCCCTTTTGTGGTGAATTTCTAAATGTTCGGGCTTTGATCCAAACTGGAACCAAACTGCATTTTGAAATATCAAAATCCTCTGCCAAAGGATATGCAAAATATGCAAGGATTTGAAATATGCAAAATCCTCTGCTTTACCATCCTCCTCCTAGCTCTACTTTCAACCCCAAAAGAAATGGAGGTATGGAATCATCATAACACAGGGAGGGAGTTGTGTGGTGAGGTACGGTTCCATTGCTGGCCATGCTATTGACATTGTTGTCCTTGCAAGTCAAAAGCGAGTCACAATGTCTGACTCGCATATTGTCCATAAACTATACTGTATATATGAACTATAGCTGGTAAAATACTGCCCCCTTGATTTTCTACTGGGGCTGTTTCTTCAGTTGTCTGTGGTGCGAGGAGCTACTGGAGGAAACCTGGTGCTAATAGATGGAAACCTTGTTACCTTACCATGAGAATTCGTGGTGTCAAATTTAGATTCCATTAGCCAGCTGAGGAAGGGAAGAGAGGCAGTGAACTGGAGGGCTGGGGGGAGTTGGATTGCACACAGGTGGTAGGGAAAGGCTTGGGAAGTTTTCTAATCCAGCTCCCTGTGCTGAGGCAGGACAAAGTATATGTAGACCATCTGACAGATGTTCGTCTAAGCTGTTCTTAAAAACCTCTAATGACATGAGCAATCAGTCCCATTGACTTCAGCAGGACCCTGTATAAGCTTAGAGTTACATGTGCTCAAGTGATCTGCTGTATTGGGCCCTGAGTACATGTAGATAAGGTGTTCTGATACTAAGGCAGCGGACATATAGTAAAACCTAGATACCTCCAGAAAGGCACTCAATGAGCAGAACTGAAGTCCTTTCCTTAGGACAAGTGCAGCATGGACAATGATGGTTCAAACTCCCCTAAAGGTATGCTTCAAATTTAGCCTAGCAGGACCAGCTGCTGAGATGGGAATTCAGTCTTTGAGACCATTTGATCCTTGGCTTCTTTGTGTCAGTTGTGGTGGTGTGAACAGTGGGAACTGCACCAAGGCTACTAACCTACACCAGGCTAATCAGTACCCATTGGATAACTTCCTGGGACTATTGATATCTGTTGGACATGAACTGGTGATGTGGAAGTAGAAGTCTTTAATCTCCCTTTGCCAGTCTCTTGAGCCATCTAATCTGCAGGGTTTACAGAGAATGCACAATCCTATGAACTAACTGCACCATAGTAATCCCTCACTGTTTAACAGACAGAACAGTAAATTCCACTTTCTCCATAATTAAGAAGGGAAATAAATGTTTCAATCACTTGAATACTCAGAAGACCATTGAATGGCAGGTCTGGTGAGTCTGGGGTAGATTCTCAAAGGCACTAAAGGGTGGTTAGGTGTCCAACTCAAGGATCTAAACTCCTTATGGGTTTGTGTAAAGTCTCCCCCTCTGGGACGACTGACATCAGCTGTCTCATGGTTTACCAGGGAGAAAATGTATTGTATTGTATTTTATTTAAACTCTTATCAATAAAAGGACTCTGACGTCTGGTGACCAGATTGTCTGTTGTTGATATAATAGTAAATATGAGATAGAAGCTGGTCTTAATAGTTTTGTAAGTAAAAGGTAAATCCACAAGCAACATATTCAAACATATAAAGTTCACTCCAAAACTGTGAAGAATTCACCATTTCACGTTCCTTAGTGAAATGACATGGCTGCTCAAATTCCATTCTTAGAAAGTACCCAATTTTCCACTGGAATATACTAGCTGGGCTATCAAGTGGTAGTGGAAAATATCAGTGGAACCATCTAGTTATTGTAGTTGTCTTGATTTAATTTATCAGACACATGATACATCACTAACATAAGATTACTCTTGTATTCAGTAAATAATGCCCAACTGCCATAACTTTATTGTTCTCCTTAAAAAGTGCTTCCCTGTTCATTCTGTAAGGAGATGCTCAAGAGAAGTCTGCAAGACCTGGACTTAAAGGCCTCTTATAGGCCATTTTAGGATGCAGAGGGTGTTACATGTATAAGTGTGCAAAATCCACTGATTTTGGTTTGTGACGAGTTTTGTTTTTTGGCAAACCTAAACCATTGGGTTTAGTTATTTCATTAAGCTTGCTTGGAGTTTTGGGTTCACCCCTAACCTTGCAGAGCTTGCCTAATTCATTGCAAAACCTTCAAGTTTCATGCCCTACTTCCCCCCCCAACAGACTGTCATCTTTTCTTAGCAGACCCAGATATTTATTTTCCAAGATGGAGGTTTGGTGAACTTACTTACCTCCTTACTTACCCCCCATTGGGTCAGATTGTTGCTGGCATAATTCCATTGACTTTAGTTAAATCACAGCAACAGAGACGTGGCCCACTGTCTTAGGAGCAGTTGGTGCTCACCTTCTTGGCTTTCAGGTTCTGGCTGGCTGCTTTTCTCAGGGCCCAGCTGCTTTTTGCAGAGCAGATCCCATTAAGAGAACTGGGATGACCTGTTTATCCCTTGTTCAATAGCCGCTATGCCACGTCTTGCTGCTGCTTCTGCAGTAGCTGTTTATTGTTGGTGCTAAATGGTGTCCAGAGTCTATGTTGGTACTGGGGAAGCCAGTAGACCACTTAGAAAGAGAGACTTCACGGACCCACTTGTTTCAATTGATGCCGGGATGGCCTGGTTGCTATCTTCTCTTCCTTAGCAAAGGCATACTGGACTGGGTGTGCTGAAGGAGAATGGGGTTGAAGGCAGGGGAAACCTATGAATGCTAGTGACTGCTGGAGCCTGAATGACCATTGGGTTCAGCAGTGGCTTGGGTTATTCCAGGGAACGGTGAAAACTGCCTTCCTAAAATTGGGGGTTGGTTTCTGTTGCACATGGAAAAAAAACTATCATTACTTGAAGCAAGTATAAGCAAATGCTTTCAAACAGTTGTCATCAGCTTGCATGAGTCTCTCACCTGTTTGCCAGTAGTATCATAGAACAATATTAGTTAGTGATGGAATAGTCCAATCCATATTCACTTCTAGGCAATGTAATACCAGAGAGTACATGTCCTAGCAACTAGTTTTGAATGGCTCAAAATATAAAATAAAATGAAGAGGCTTGCACCATTTCTCTTGGGAGACATTAATAGAGCTCATTCTCAGCAATGTTGCTGTTCGTTAATTCAGGGCTGTGCCCTTCATCCAGAGGCCTACGGATTTTTATCGAGTCTCCCCTTGTCATTGCTTAGCCAACTTATACAAATGTAATTCTTCTAAACTTTCCTTATATGTCAGTGCCTTCAGCCCTTTAATCAGAGTCTTTGATACCCACTTTGGCTGAAAACAAGCTGGCGTGGGTGGGGAGTGTGTTGAATTGAGTTGTCTGGTGGGAAATGCTCCTGAGAGCAATACCAGTTTATATGCTAGTGCACTGCAGTTGGCTATATGGCCTCACTCCATGTTTCCTCAAAAGCTCTTTTGACTACGTAGGTGTGTGCGCCACTGAGGATTTCTGGCTCATGTTCATGTTATCAGACTTAGCATCATTTGTATTTAATTAATACATTATTTGTGGTGTTGGGCAGCACCATAAGACATTAAATGGCCATGGGGGCAGGTGTTTGAGAATCCGGTCCAGAAAGGGTGCACTAAACCTTCCGTTCCTCTCCACTCATCTTCAGCATTGACTGCAATATGACAGCCTCATTTTAATCCCTTGATTTTAACAGAGGAAGATTGGTCCTCTGTCTGCTTTTTTTGATGACTGTCCCAGTGCAGGGCAACGTTCCAAGTGTTAGGTGTTGCTAACGGTCCATTCAAACCGTGCCAGATGTTAGGGATTGCCTTTTCTGACTAGCCCATTTGGGCCTGCACTATAAAATTGTCATTGACAATTTCTCAAATTATTTTGAGTGAGGTGAGTGAGCTAAGCAGCATGTACTCTTAAGGACAACATTTTCAAACTTAGGTTCCTAAAGTTAAGCACTTGATTCCCTATTGAGGCACAAATGTCCTGATTTTTCCAAATCCCCATCGATTGCAGTGGGAGCTGCAGGATCTCTGAAACCCAGGGCAGGCACCTGGATAGCAGTAGTAACAATAATCATAAATACCTGTGTAACCCCCAGTGAGCTTCCCATCGTCCCTGGGACCCTTTGTGTGGGTAGCTCAGGTTGAGACACACTGTCCCTGGGAGGAAGGGCAAACTCAGAGTCTGTTGGGCAACCCAGAGGGGGAGAGGAGGGACACTGTGTAGAATGCCAGGGGCCCTATTGGCTTGGGGGGAGGATTGCAGGCGTGCCTGCTCATTGGAGGGGGCGGAGTCACACGATTGACATGAAGAAGAGCTGGCCTGACCAATAGGGAGTGAGATGCCCTCCCCTGGGAGCCCAGGAGAGGGGAGAAGCCCCATTTTGGAGCAGCCTGGAGCCAGCCAGGGAAAGGGCAGGACTAGCTGGGGGTGGGGGGCTTTTGAGTCCCAGGCCTGCATGCAGGGTCCCCCAGAGAACTGGCCTCTGCTTGGCCCTTTCCTTCTCCAAGGTGACTCCCAGTTTTTGTAGAGCTTAGTTTGGAAAATCCCTCCCTACCCCAGCCAGGCGGAGTTCGCCCTCCAGCTCCCTAGGTGAAGTCAGTCACCACACAGCGAGCTCTGCTCTGGCTGCTAGTCCAGGGCTGCTGCCTGCTGGGAGTGCCTCAGAGCACTGGGGTGGGGGACTAAATTTAGGAGTTTAGTATATTTTTGTAACCTGCAATTTGAGCCCTGCACACCTTTGTGGTGAGGGGAAATCCTGGGACTAGAAGCAGCCTGTGATAGGGTTGTACCAGGCTAAGAGGCCCCCTGCCAGAGGCCTTATGGTCCTACCACACCCTGTCCCAGAAAGGAGCAATAGAGAAGTCCTCCAAATGGCCTAGAGAGGCTGCACGGGAAGTAGCCAATCATGGCCCAGTAGGGCCATATAAAAGGAGCTGCAGGATGACAGCACAGGAGTCAATTGCTGTGTGGAGCTGGAGGAGCAAGGATGGTGGTCCTGGCTCGCTGAAGCAACAGCAGAACCATAGACAAAACAGTTGCTGGCAGGCACTGGGGGAGCAAGAAGGAGCTCCTAGCTGGCTGCTGGGACTCAGTACAAGAGTGAAGGCTGGTGAAGAGAATGAAATGCAAGCCAGAGACCTGAGCAACCAGGAGAGCTGGAGGTGATAATGGTCATTGCACTGGATTGGTAGCTAAATGTTTCTACTCCAGCTGAGCAGGGACTCTTACAGCTGGTCCATGTTCCACTTTTTTTTAACAGAAAATTGGGGTTCAGACTAGAAACTTTCTGTGGAAAGTGGCATTTTTGTGTGGAAGAGTCTGACTTCATCAAACCGAAAACTTATTTTTTGGGTTTTTGACTAAAATTTCGACTTTGAAATTTTCCGGGGGGAGGGGTGGGGAATGGAGGAAGGGAGAAATCCTGTTTTCCAGCCGGCTCTACTAAATGTAGCTTCTTTCTAGACTTTGCTGCTCTGCAAAATAAGGAGCACGGCGAACTGTCATTGAGCATTTTAATCTCAAACAAAACTGAAGAAACGAGTGTTGATAAGGGTATGTCTGCACTATGGAGACTATGCTGGTACAGCTATGCAGGCATAGCTCTGTGGTGTAGACACAGCCTACTGTGGCAAAGGGTTTCTCTGTCGCTGTATGAGACCACCACCACCCTGGAATGATGTTAGTTATGTTGACATAGCGACAGAAGGTATAGTGACGGACACAAAGAGTAGCCATCTCAAGAACAGCCGAGTACTCTCTCTTACTTGTAGATACAGGTACATTTATATATGAATTAAAGAAGTCCTTCATACTTTTGGCAAGTTGGCTTCCTTGTCAAGTGTCAAAGTTTAGGCAATTCTGAGCGACGGCAGTATTACTAACCCCTAAAGTGCTAAAACCATGAGTCATCCCCCCAAAATCACAAGACTGACTAAAAATCACGAGATTTTTTTAAAAAAAGGGATCTTTTTGGTGAGAGAGACTCAAGGGTTCATGTCTACAAACTTTTCTCCACAATCATGAGGGACAGAAACTTAATAAATGAATCTAAGTGAGATTCTTGCATAATCACTTGCTTCCAGGAGTTGGGGCTTTAAAAATAATCACCATGTATCCTGATAAACACATGAGTTGGCAACACTGCACAGAGGTGTCATGTTTTCCTTGACAGCAGAATAGAAATTGAGGCTTGAGTTCCCCACCAGGAAATGCCCCTGTCCTCGCTGTGCTTTTACTGGGAAACTGGGGGTCAGTTTCTTCAGACTCTACAAGTTGCAGCAGACCATCCCGAGAGGCAGCTGTGCTGCAGATGCTGGTTTGCACTCTCAGTATTGCAGCCGTCCTGTACCACAGACTTTACCTACCCAGATGCTATTTCCTGGTTTAAAAAAAAGTGGATCTTTGATCTTCATTAACTGTCTCTGTTTTTACAGGGCTTTATTGGGGGGGGAGGCAGTTCTGCTCCATACATGCCTGTGCAACTCTGTTGACTTCAATGGGGCTAGCACAGGTGTAGCGGAAGGCACAACGGGGTCTTATTATTTTAGCATGCTGCATGCAGTCTTTGCATTTATCATACGTAATAGCTTGTTACCCACGCTCTGCTTATAAAGGCCTGTTCAGCTACAGGAATGTTTGATGGGTTCCTGTGTAGCGAACTGTAAACATCTCAGGGGTATCTCATCAGCTGTGTGATTCATTTTGCTCCCCGGTTGCTGGATTATTAAGTGCATTTGTCACTGGGGAGGTCATAGCAATGAGAAGGACTCAGAGAGACTGTGAACTGTCTAGTCTGTGAACAGATGGCTCCGTTTTCTAGAATCTAGCAGGGGTGTTTTCTCCCTCTGTGCCTCTCCCCCTCCCCCATGACAGATAATGCCATCTGTGCAATTAAATTAATTTAGCTGGGGGATTTCCACTGACTGCCTCTTTGCTCTGAGCTGGCTAACTGCGATTGGAATGGCACCGCCTAGGGCCTGGAGAAATCACTTTCTATAATTACTTTACATGGCAGTGCTGTTCTGAAGAGTCATGGAAATAAGTTTTTTCATGTTGCAGGTTTGATTTATCAACAGCTCCGTTTAAACCCTACTGGGACAACATGGGGTTTCTCTGCTAATTGTGAAATGGGGGAAGGAGGGAAACCCAAACCTGACACAGGTTATACTGGCAAATGGGACGCATGATGAGCTTCAACACTGCTAGCTCAGTGGTATAAATCCACTGTGCATGCATGCCTCTGCTGATTTTGGTGGATCCTTTTTGTTGGATAATTCATTGTCTGAATACAGATTGCTAGTGTTTACCCTTTTAACCACATGCATTTCAAGCGTCCTGGAGCCATCTGAATGAGGGGGCATCTGTGCTGTGGAAAGTGCAGCCAGGAGGTGTGGCTTAATGCTCTGCAGATATCAGCTTCCTTTTGTGAATCTACAGTCTTGCATCTCAATGCCCTGGGTTGGCTTCTCCCACCAGGGTCTCTGTGCCTTCTTAAATGCCACGCCTGGGCAGGGAGTTCCCCCACAGTTTGTGGTCCATCAAACCGCTCCACTTCCTCATTCAGATCCCTTCTCACTTGGCCCACAGGGGAGTTGATAATATGCCGTACTAGTATCGTAAGCTCTCTTTGGGGCAGGGACCATCGTAGTGTGTGTTTGTACAGTGCCTGGCCCAGGACGGTCCTGATTCATGTTTGGGATCCCTAGACCCTAACTGCAGAACAAATTAATCACAGTGAGCCAAATAACAAGTCCCAGTCCCTCCCTCTGCTGATTTAAAATAAGAAGTCCAGTACCTGGGCTAGAAAGGCAAGTGCACTAAACCTGTAGCCTTGCCCTTGCCCTATAGGAATGTGAGATGGAGAGAGTGTGTGGCTCCTGAATACAGCAATGCATAAAATTAGTAATATTGTCATAGGAATTTAAATGTGAACGTTTTAGGTTTCACTTTGGTTTTACAAAGAGCTGAATTTTTGGATCTTAAAGCCCTGGCCGTTAAGGTCAGCGTTGAGTTTCTAGGAGAAAAGACCTGGCTCCACCCTCCAAGTCTTTTTTGCTGCAGTGTCTGTACTAGAGTAAAAAGAAACAGGAGTACTTGTGGCACCTTAGAGACTAACAAATTTATTGTAGCATAAGCTTTCGTGGGCTACAGCTCACTTCATCGGATGCATGCAGTGGAAAATACAGAAGGAAGAGATATATATACACACATGAAACAATGGATCTTACCATACACATTATAAGGAGAGTGATCAGTTGTCAGCAGGAGAGAAAAGAAAAAAAAAAAAAAAAAAAAAAAAAAAGGTCTTTGTGGTGGTAATGAAAATGGCCCATCTCCAGCACTTGACAAGGAGATATAAGGAACTGTAGGGGGCGGGGGGGAAAGATAAGCATGGAGAAATAGTTTTACCTTGTGTAATGGCCCATCCACTCCCAGTCTTTATTCAAACCTGATTTGATGGTATCCAATTTGCAAATTAATTCCAATTCAGCAGTTTCTCGTTGGAGTCTGTTTTTGAAGTTTTTTTGTTTTAATATTGCGACTTTTAGGTCTGTAATCGAGTGGCCAGGGAGGTTGAAGTGTTCTCCAACTGGTTTTTGAATGTTATAATTCTTGACGTCTGATTTGTGTCCATGCATCCGATGAAGTGAGCTGTAGCCCACGAAAGCTTATGCTACAATAAATTTGTTAGTCTCTAAGGTGCCACAAGTACTCCTGTTTCTTTTTGCGGATACAGACTAACACGGCTATTACTCTGAAACCTGTACTAGAGTAGTGGCAGGTGACAACGAGGCCTATGAAGAGCTAGTGCAAAGCTCCCGAAGGGGGATTTTTTTTTTTTTTTTGTAAAATTTGAGAATTACGGAACCAAAAGTCTGTGCACCTGCTGCTGTCTAATAGCAAAATGGCAGGGGCACCCGATAGAAACTCACTGAAAATCTTTCGGTTTCTGGCACTGGCCTGGGAGCCACTGGGGATGTGACCCGTAGTTCTTTGTGCGTCAAGGGTTTGATGATGATGATCCGCCTTTGTGGTTGTCACTTGGTTTGGTGAATGTGCCCGTGGGCATATGTGATCGCTGACAAATGTTGCCACTTGCTTGTCACCCTTGTTTAGTTTCGGGGGGCAGAGGAGAGGGATGAATGTGTGGGGTTTTTTTCTTTTTTTTTTTTTTTTCAAAAGAGATGTTATTTGTTGGTTTTTCTTTGGACTGGGCATTGCAGTGTCCTCACCACAGCCTGGGGAGGAAGAGAATAATTATTTTTCTTTTACAGATAGGGATACTGAAGTACAGAGAGGTTACATGACTCGCTGACTAGTGATTCTGGCTGAGCTGTGATTAAACCCACATGGGAGGCAGTGTCGCTTAGTAGATAGAATACTGCAGTGGGAATCATGAGATCTGGGTCTATTCTCATCTCTGGCACTGGCCTACTGGGTGACCTTCAAGTCACATTCCCCCTCTGCCTCAGTTTTCCCATCTGTAAAATGGAGATAATGGTACAGACCTCCTTTGTAAAGTGCTTTTTGCTCTATTGATGAAATGCATTATATGAGAGCTATATAATGAAAACAATATCCCCCAGGTTCTATCCAGTCAGTGCCTTAAGCATCAGATCATCCTTCCTCTTAAGTCAGTGGTACTCAATGAGCAGGCATATTTGAGATCTATCGGTGAAAAGAGCCAGATAAGAGTCAGGTATTATTATTTGGCCACAATCAACCCGGCTTGTTCTTTGAGATGATGCTCGTCCATGACTACAGCTGGGTTTCCTTTCCATGCTTTTCTTCCTACCTCCTCCTTTAGATTTAAAGGCATGTACATGTGGGGATGTATAATAAATACAGAGTGGGGACTGGAACCAGGGACTAGGAGATGGGACTCCCACCTTCTATTTTCAGCTTGCCAACTAGATCTTTCAGATTTCGGGCCAAGTCAGTTATCCCCTCTATGCTTTCATTTTTTGAGTGTGCAAGAAGAGTGTATAACACACCTAACATATAGTCAGTTGCTCACAAACCTGTTGGAAGGGCTGATTAATGTTCATAAGGCACTTTGAGATTCTGAAATGAAAACTTGTATTTAACATTTCCAGCTCCATTTTGGCATTATTTCGATCAGGAGGATCAAGAATCCTGCCTTTGTCTCCAGACCCTCTGTGCTGCAATCTAGCCATGCTTTTGTAACAGATTTGCACAGTCACCAAAGCAATTTACTAGCCCAGGTACAAGATCTACTTATCTATGTTAAGTATGATGATGATTATTAAAATGAATTGCTTTCCTCAAGTGAATGGCTGAGTAGAAATTTGCAAGGCTGGATTGTTTAAAAATTGGAAGTGGACTGTGGGTTGTGACGGGTGGGGCAGGAGGTTTTTCATTTGTTTCCAACAGCTGAGCAGTTGCCCTTTCGAATGGGAGTCACCCCGAAGGCAGAGAATAAGTATGCAAATCTACCTATGAGACACAAAACAAACTGTCTGAATGCTCTTTTCTGCCGTTTAATAAATTTACCTCCCACCCAATAGTAATTTGCATCTTGTAAATTGATCATTCTGTAACTTCTGAGAAAAGATGGTTGAGTCTGATATAAAAAGCAACCTCTTTCAAGCCAGAAGATTTAATGTGGAGGCAAAAAGGGCTAAACCCAGAAGGCAAAACCAGTTGCAAATAGGCATGTGTTTTCAAGTGATACATGCCTGGTGTTTCCTAAACAAATAAAAAGGGAGGTGGACCAGAATCTGGGCTCTAGGTTGACAAAGGACTGGGATTGCTATGAAAATTGGGACACAGACCCTGGGGGTTGGGCAGCATTGTAAGTCTGAGTGGAACCTAACTACCTGACACCTGGTGATGTCATTGCTTAGGAATCTTTTTTTTTTTTTTTTTAAAGCCAGTTAAGTTAAATCCATGTAGACAAGCCCTTACACTGGCTTAAAATTGTTGATATCAGTGCAAGTGAAACTGATGTATAAACAGTTTTAAATTGGTATTCATGTGCCCACACTAAGGTGGGTGGGTGCGTAGGGGTGTGTGTGTGAGCCCTAGGTTTGGATAGACCTACCAGACCGCTCTGTTTTGGCTGGAAGGAAGATTTGTATGAAGTGAGGACTATGGGAAGGGTAAATGAAGGAGGATGAAAACAAGTGTTCTCAGCCATCCCCCAAAGGAATGGGAGAATGTAGCTGAAATGCAAATGGTGCTAGGTCAAGTGGAATGAGGGATTGAGACTAGCCGAGCTTGAATTCCTCACGTGCTCCCTTGATTCTGCTGCAGCCTAATTTTACAGCTACACATACCAATCATTGCCTGTGTGCTAAATGAAGTTAAATTTTAACTGTGGTTTCCGCATGCACACGTCCCTTGCAAAACAGATAAGTCTAGCACTTGGACCACAAATGATGTACTCGCCCGCCCTGCTGCCGTTTTATGACCACACTTCCATGATTGCCCTAAACCCTGTGTTGTTTCATTGATGTTTGTTAGGTTTAGGTAGCTATTGAAGTTGTTGGTTTGTTACAAAGAATGTTTCTGCAGTGATCCCTGTAGGAAAACGGTCTCCTTGTTTAGTGGGTTTGATTTTTATTTCAATTGTTTTATAGACAAGCAGTTTTGTCCTTCTAATTTTATTTTATACACACACAAGCATGCAGTGTGTAATGATAAAAGTTCTTTGAAGTGCCTAATATATCATATATGCATCCCGTTATTAAGCAGAGTTCTGGTTTTGTGTTTGTAAACATACAAACCTGCATATGTGTGTGTACATATACACATGATGTGAATACACACATTAAACACGTGTGTGAATGCACACACACATTCATATAGAGATTCATGGCTCTGATGGCCACAAGGGACCATTAGATCATGTGTTCTGCTCTCTCGCATATCACAGGCCATAGATATCTGTCCAGTGTATGTGGGGGGTGGGGATGGGGTGGTTTCCTGCACTAAAAGGCTTCAACTTCAGAGCTAAGGTTGCTAGATGTCCTATCCCATCAACACAAACCCCCAAAAGCAAGGAAATAAATGGCAAAGTCATTCAGCTCCCCCATCTACACTCCCACTCTTGGTTCCTCTCCTCAATCTCCGTTACCTTCCATCTACCACCCACAGTCTCCATTTCTCTGCTCTTCTCCGGAACAGCCAACAACCAGCCATGTTTATCGGTTAAATGTTCACGTGGTCTGCTGACTAATGTAGGGTAGTGTGGCCTTTGTAAGTGACACCGTATGTAGCTCCGTATGGGTTTTTGAATCGGGGCTTCTGGGCAGATTGTGAGCTGTGGCTGTGAGAGAGATTTTTCTGTTATGTGAATTGGGCGACCAGTGCTTTTTAGCTGGAAGTCGTCTTTAGGTAGAAGCTAGAGAATTGGAATCTCTGTGTGTGGTGTGTTGGTGGGTTTTGTTTATGGTCAGAGTTAAGGCTTATTATGGTTATCTGTTTTTTCAGGAGGAGGGTGAAGATGTGAGGGCTGTGGGTAAAGGAAGAGGAAAGTAGCTGAGGTTGAAAAGGGAAAGTGATGTATGCGTATTCAATAACTGAGCCATTTATCTCCTTGCTTTTTAGGATTTGCGTAAGTGGGACATGCAGGCCACTCACCTTATCTCAAAGTTAACAAAGATTTTGTGTTTGGGAATTTCCCAGCTTTTTTAATCAAATGTCTGTTAATATTGATGATTATTTATGTGGCTGACTGTTGGCGGTGATATGTGTTATCTCCTATATGTTCTCCTACAGAGCCCTCATATCTCCTGGACATCCACACTGCTGTATTTCTCCCCCATATCTCCCTGTAGGAGCCTGCTCATGCCCAGGCCTGGATTGCCCCAATGCTTCTCACAACTCTTCAACATTATCCCCCATCCTTTCCATGCCCTCGCTTCCCTATAGAATATGTTGAATGATGAATAAAAGCAGGATGCAGGGGATGGGTGATTGTAGGCTTCAAGGTGGTGGGTGGGGACAAAGGAGGTCTGGGTGGGAATCTGAGAGGAGCAAGGTTGGGACAGATCATGGGGCTGTAGGTGCAGGAGAGTGGGGGTAGGGGGGAGCATGGTGGTTGTTGGGGGAGCATGGCGAAAATGTGTGGCATTAGCCGGGAGGGTCTTGGGGGGATGGGGGATGAAACAGGGAGAGGACATTTGTTCTGACATATCACCTATGGGGGGAACAAGCAGGGGAGAGAGTGGATCTCCAGTATGTCACATGGAGATATCATCCTCCAAACCCTCAGAAATACTGGCTGGTCTGTTACACCTTGGATAGGGTAACATCACCGAACCTTCTTACACCCTTCTCATAGGGTATATTTACACTGCAACTGGGAGCGCGCCTCCCAGACATACCATAGAAGTCCAAGTCTGTCCTTTTGCTGAACTAAAATGAAGAAGGTGAGGTTAGAGAGGGGTTGGATGGTAAAACTGGGTGTATTCTATTTGTTATAGGAGTGGGTTGGGGATAATATGACTCTGTGCAATAACTGCCCATGGTATCGCAAGCGGATCAGTACCACTGAGGAAAGTGACATGCTCATTTTAAGCAGGAGATGTGAGGATTCCACGTGAAGAGGCTAGCACGTGGGTATCTAATATCAAAGCCACTGAGGCACAATATGTCTTGGTGGGAGGGAGGGTAAAAATAGAGAGAGAGATGGATGGGAAAGTATATTAACCAGAAGCAGTGTCAAGTGGCCCAGCATTTTCTCTTCTATTCAAGTGTGTCTGCTTCTCAGCCTCTAACTTTCAATTCTCTCCCCAAAGACCACAAGGACCTATCAGCTCTTTTGTTTTACTGCTTAGCCGGACATCGATGAGGTTCAGCTATGAAGGAAGGCAATCAGTGTCATTTGCCCCTCTTTCAGCATGTGGTTTATTGCTCCAAGCAGGCACAAAGGAATTGTTGAACTGAAGCTAAATAAATTAAGGATGACTTCCTGTCTTGTCTTTTCTGTTGACCTGCTGAGGTTGCTGCAGTTTTATATCGTCATCATTAACAATACACCAATAATTAGTATTTAATAGAGTGTTGCCCCGCTGCAGGAAGGCATTGAACTTACCCTTTGGATAATTATGATGATGATTAATAATTCACTGAGCACCTACAATGGGGCTGATGCTTTACAATTGGCCTTTGCCCCAGGGAGGTCATATCCAAAACCACCTGTTCAGTTACACATAGCACATCAGATGATGGCTCAAGTTTGAGATTTATTACATGTTATTCCCAAGTGCCTGAAAGTGTGTTAGACTAAAGACATAGTCCTTTTCCTAAAGATCTTGCCCTTTGTGTATGTTCCTACTATTGATTTCCTCAGCACTGAAAGAGCAGGCTAATGGCTGAGTATAACACTACAGGGATTATGGCAAAATAGATTCTGCTCAGATTCCGTGCCCTAGAAATTGCTCGCCTCCTTAGGTAGCCTGTAAAGTTCCTCTTTCACACATAGAGATGAGAGAGAGAGCGAGGAAAAATTGTCAAGATTGTCTTGTTGATCTTCGATATTTCTGTTGTAATAGCTCTCAAAGATCCTGATCAAAGTTTGGGTCCCTGGAGCTGAGTGCCATAAAAATAGTTGAGAAGAAATAGGCCAAGTTGTCAAGAGTGACTAGTGATTTTTTGCATACCTTGATGTCTGAGAGTCCAACTTAAGACACCTAAAAGGGGACTGATTTTCAGAAAACAGTGAGCAACACCCAATCTCTGGAATTCAAGACCCTTTAAGGTGTGTCAAGTTGGACACCCAAGAGGGAGGCATGCAAAATCACTAATCACTTCTGACAATCTTGTCCATAGTCCCTGCTCCAAAGAGCTTAAAACTTCACTTACACTAACTTGTTGCATCTTGTTTCTATCAAGCAAACAGTAGGTGGGAAGGGATCCAAATTATACTGGAAACTCATGGAATACTTTTCATGGTGACATGAAAAGGATTTTTAAAAAATTGAGTTTCTGCCCTTTGTTGTTTCTTTATATATAAAAAAGATGGAAAGTGGCGCTCTCTCCCCCTCCAAAATAAGGTGGATTGTTTTTGTTTTTGTTTTTTCCTACTTGGGTTCATTGAAACTCCAAATTTTGCTAAGTGGGAGTCCACTTGGATCAAAGCTGAGAGAGGTTTGCACACAATCCTGTGAGCTTTATAAGCATCTAGTGCTCAGAGAGGATATCTCAGAGATATCTCCGTGGTTAGGGCAGCCGCCTACGGCTTGAGAGCCATGGGTTTACTTCCCAGCTCTGCTGCAAACTTCCTGTGTGACCGTAGGCACGTAGAGTGAAATTTTCAGAAGCATCTAAGTGACTTAGGAACCCTAGGGCCGGTTTGTTACTAAAATGTTGTGGCATAATTTTGTTAGTAGGGTGACTTTAATTGGAGTTGGGGCCCCTAAATCACTTAAATGCTTTTGAAAATTTGACTGTCTCTGAGCCTCACTTCCCCACCTGTGCAATGAGGATTGTAGCGTTTTCTTCACAACACTCCTGTGAGGTAAGATACACATGTCAGACTGCGAGGCACTCAGATAGTACAGTTATGGGGGCCACATAGTGCAGTACATAGTACATAGCAGGTACATAGTACACAGCCAGATGCTGGGACTGGACGACAGGGGATGAATCACTCGATAATTGCCCTGTTCATTTCCCCCTGATGCATCTGACACTGGCCACTGTCTGAAGACCGGATACAGGGCTGGATGGACCTAGTATGGCCATTCTTCTGTTTCTTAGGTATCGCTGATCCTTGCTTTGGCTGGCACTATGGGAAATGCTAGTTTTCCAAGGGTTAATGCATTCATGATGAGCCAATGACACAGGCTTTGAAACCAATTTTACTGCCGTGCTCCACTGCAAACCTTTTTATTTAAGATGTTCCTTTCATGGAGCTTCAAATAGCACCCACGTAGGATTGAAATCGAAATCTCCAGGAGAGATTAGGCCAATTTCACTTGAGGTTTTTGTTGTGGTTTCTTTTTTGGGGAATCAAGGGGCTAAAATAACCAAGGTCAACACCTGGCTTGGAGCTACCAGTTAAGCTCCTCTCGGGGATAGTGGTGTTGAGTTACATTGTGTGTGTAATTCAGCCATTGTGACGGTTACTAAATAATCCAGTAAAACGAGAGCAAAAGGGATGGGAAAGTTATGAAAACTTTGTGCTGTAATCCAAGCTGAGAAGATTGCTCTTGGAGCTCTGTTTATGTTTCAGGGTTATCTGTTTTCTTCAGAAAATATTGATTAGAACAGATAATCGTTATCCAAAATCTTGAATAATAATAATAATTTAATTTTTTTAGCACTAATAAAGAGTACACTAATCTTCACCATTCAAATAGACCACCTTCCCTCCCTTCATACCCCCATCTTGTCGATGTAAATTATAAGCTTTTGGGTGCAGTGATCCTGTCTGTAAAGTGCCTAGTATACTGTTGGCCATATAGAAATAATAAATATTGTCTAGTATTTTAGTACTATTTTCCCAGAAGGCTCCTGAAGTGCTTTACAGCTTTTGTATATACAGTGTGTGTATATGTTTTCTCTGGGGAACAACACCATTCCATGCCAACAGTGTTTTCATGTAGGTAAAAAGGAATTGTCCCTGTAAGAATTTGACCAAGATCCTGGGACTACAGCCTTACCTCTTGCTAAATGGATCGAGGCTCTTTAAGGATTTTGATACCAGGGCCATAGCTTACATCTTATCTGAAAAATAGTTCCTCCAGCGGAACAATGCCCCTTAACACCATGCTAGGACAGGGCTACAGTAGTGATGCAAGGGGAGGAATACCCCCTACTGAACCCTAATATCTCTAGCCCCTGTGTTTTCCTTGAAGGTCTCCCATGAAAGTACAGATGAGGCCTGACCTTAGCTTACGGATCTGACTAGATCACTGTCCAAGTGGTATGTGTGGCTTCAGGCCAAGCATATCCACATTTTGAAATATGATAGTTACAACTGGAAATAACTTTCCATGATCTCATAATTAGATTTGGTAACCTTCTCTAATTTCTTTTTTATCCTCCCCTGCCCCCCCCCGACCCTTCCCCTTATTTTGATCTATATAAAACACCACCAATTCTTGTTTATCCTGTCGCTTTGGACCTTGCTGTCATTTTGATCGTAAGGATGACTCTTGGCCAAAGTCTAAGAATGTAAGTCATACCCAACCAGGCTACTGCCAGATGCTTCAGAGGCAAGTAGAAGCTCCTTTGTAGGGCACCTGCTTGTGCAGCACGAGACCATGGTGAAGTGTTAGAGGGTTTACTTCCACCTCTTTCAGTCAGGAAAGATCAGAGGGACTGCATTGGTGGCTCAGGGAGCGAGATTCGGATGGATGTGGGGGGACTCCTGGCTGTGGAATCGGATGGGACTGAGAGAAGGATGGTGGAAGTGGGGGAGAATAAGTTGATGTGAGGTTTAGGAAAAGGCAGGATGGAAACAACTCAATGGAAACCCAAGAGGGAAACTTTGAATTGGAAGTGGGGGTGGATATTAGTAGGGACCCTGTTGTGTTGTTTTCTTGCAGAAAAATTACAGATCTCATTATTCATTTGCATTATGGTAATGCCTAAGGACCCCAAACAAAGCCAGCCCCCCATTGTGCTAGGCACTGTACAGTGAGAGTCCCTGCCCCAAGGAGCTTACAATTTAAATCAGTGGTGGGCAGCCTGCGAGCCGCACGCACCCCCTCAGGGTAATCCGCTGGTGGGCCGCGAGACAGTGTTTACATTGACCGTCCGCAGGCACAGCCGCCCACAGCTCCCAGTGGCTGTGGTTCGCCGTTCCCAGCCAATGGGAGCTTTGGGTGGCTATGCCTGCGGACGGTCAACGTAAACACTGTCTCACGGCCCACCAGCGGATTACACTGACGGGCTGCAGGTTGCCCACCACTGATCTAGATAGACAGGACAGAGGTGGTGGTGGTGGTGGTGGGGACATAACACACAAGCAGTGTGAACAATGGGAGGGTCCAGAAACGTCATGTTGGTTCTATGATATTTTTGTTGGTTTCTTGACTCGTTTGGGGTGGGGTTTAGTTGAGAGAGAATTGGGATAAATGGAAAGACAGAAGAAGGGAGTGGTCAGAGGGCTTGGGGGGGCAGGGAAGGGGAGAGCATGGAGTGAGGCTGAAGTGAAGATAGTGAGAGTCGGGGGGTGGGAGGGAGTTGGTGCAAGTAGCCAATCAGCACAGGAGAGAGAATGTCCAGGGTATATCACGAAAAAAGCCATTGGGCACGAATGCCCCTATCAGTGTCCGACGGTCACTGCTGGAGCTGCTTGTCGCTGCTCTTATGGGCTGGACTCTTGGTGACCTTTCCCAGCAGTTACTTTCTTCCCTGAGTTCACGTTGCTGGTGGGAGGGAGGATGGGGTGGGGGGTGAGTCTGAGTCTGTCACAGCATTCTGGACACCTCCCCCCCCCCCAGGGTGTGTGTGTGCTGATATTTATGTAAGTGGGAGGTTTTTAAGGAGACCGTATGTGAGAGGAATTTCGCAGTGGTCCAAACGTGAGGTGCTGAATGGGTGAATAGAAGATTCACCAGGCGCTAAGGTAAGGATGAGTCTGGCAGTGTGTCAATAGGCAGGCTTGTTGCTGAGGGAGAAATGGGAGGTAAAAGAGCATTCACCAACTTTTTTTTTAAAAACAAAGTAATATATAGAGCAAAGCGAAAGTCTGAGTGGTGTAAAGGGGCTTCAGTGAAGGTGAGAATGTGGCCCACTACTACTTGTACAAGGTACTTCTGTCCTTTAATCATGCTAAACCCCGTCCCCCCTACATTCTAGCAGGCCAGCATTGCTAAGTTATATGCAGACAAGGAAGAAAGTAGAGTCCTGCATTCCTGTACTGAGTACCTACACACATTTTGTGTAAATATGTTACACAGAAAAGTCAAGAATGGATTCTGGAATGGTGACTGGGGTTGATTTGTCTCTGTCTGAGAAAGAGGTGTGGTTTAGGAACAGGGGTGGGAGCAAGTCATTTTCCAGTTTAATTTAGGTCATTTACAATAAGTGTGTCCACATGGAGAGTTATAGTGCTGTAACTACCGTGGTAAATATCCTCATGTAGACAAGGCCTTAGTCAGCATTAATAGTTCTTGGACATCCTTAGCTGAAGAAGGGTGTTGTGAAATGGTGATAGCTGTGTGCTCTCATAATGGGGATCCTTCTTAACCCCGAGGGAGCCTAGAGTTCATCCACTGTAAACCCTCCTCTGTTTTTCTGAGAGCCTGAGGGCTCGTCTACACTACAGTCGCTACCTCAGCATAGCTGTACCGACGTAGCCATGCGGCTGCTAGTGCAGAAGCTCTGTGCCGATGTGAGAGTTTTCTCTCATTGGCATAATTACTCCACCTCCCTGAGTGTTGGCAGCTGTGTGGGTAGGAGAGCTTCTCCCACCGACATAGCGCTGTCCACACCAGCATGTAGGTCGGTGTAACTCACATCACCCCGGGGGGGGGGGGAGAGGAGGTGGCTTTTCCACATCCCTGAGTGACTTAAGTTATACCGAAGTAAGCGCTGGTGTGTACAAGCCCTTAGTCCAGTGGTTCTCAACCTGAGGCCCAATCAACACACAGCTGCGGCCCATGTGACATCCTCAGAGCCATACAGCTAGTATCGGATGTGGCCCACATAACACATTGTGGGCTGCATATGTGGCCCACAATGGTAAATAGGTTGAGAACCACTGCCTTAGAGCACTCTTCCTCAAACCCACAGAGAAGATGTACAGACTCCTCTGAGGCAGAAGTCATTGTCATTGTATGAATCATTGAGAAGGTTTGTGTAACCTTCATGCTTAAGTCCCAGGGTGTCACATCTACCATGCACCTAAGATCCAGTAGCTGAGCTGTGAGAGCAGAAGACCGGCGGTCATTCCCAAGCTGGCTTTCCCACACTACAGGGCACGCTGATGTTGCCAAGCCAGTCCAAGTTCAGTGTAAATGCGCTGTTCTGTACAAGCATCTGCTCTGGAGTCAACTATCAACCTGGGGATTACCCCTCCTCAGAGACAACTTTGAAAATTGTGGTTTAAAAACCTGAGATGTACCTTTGTTCTCGAGCCAAAATCAAATACTTAAAGGTGGCTTTAATTCATCTTTCCCCTGTTGCTAAGGCTGCTTTCCTTCTCGGGGTAACTATGTTGAGTCTTGCTGTGAAAATTGCCCAATTTATTTTTCATTCTGAAGGTTTTTTTCCCCATACCCAGTTCACGTGACTCTCTAATTAGGAATAACCATTTCCAATGCCAATACTGGAGATTGCCTTTAAAAAAAAAAAAAAAAAAAAAAAAAAGCAATATCACTCAAGATCCTAGCAGCATGGGCGCCTAGTACCAGAGACTAAACTGGATTCCAGCCTCATCCAATACTGGCTTGACAAAAACAAAGGCCTGGCTTAAAGCTGTGCTGAGCACATGCAGTGCCCAGTGATTGTAATGGGTGCTGTGGGTGCTCAGACTCTCTACGTGTATCGTATTACTGATTTTGATGTATACACATTCCACTCCTCCCATGGAAAGGCAGACCGACTCTTTACTCTTGTACACCGGTTGGTGGATTAAAACGTTTAAACTAGGGCTGTCGATTAATCACAGTTAACTCACGCGATTAACTAAAAAAAAAAATTAATCATGATTTAAAAAGTTAATCGCGATTAATCACAATTTTAATCACATTGTTAAACAATAGAAGACCGATTGAAATTTATTAAATATTTTTGGATGTTTTTCTACATTTTCAAATACATTGATTTCAGTTACAACACAGAATATGAAGTGTACAGTGCTCACTTGTTTTTATTACAAATATTTGCACTGTACAAATGAAAAAAAACAAAGAAATTGTGTTTTTCAATTCACCTCATACAAGTACCATAGTGAAATCTCCTTATCGTGAAAGCACAACTTACAAATGTAGATTTGTTTGTTTGTTTGTTTTGTTTTTGAGTGCAGTTATGTAAGGGCTTGTCTACACTGGCAATTAACAGCGCTGCAACTTTCTCGCTCAGGGGTGTGAAAAAACACACCCCTGAGCGCAGCAAGTTGCAGCGCTGTAAAGTGCCAGTGTAAACAGTGCCCCAGCACTGGGAGCTGCACCCCGCATTGAGCTGGGTCGCTGTGCCGCGACCACACAAGACACGTTAAGCACTGCCGTGGCAGCGCTTTAGCGTTGCCAGTGTAGACTAGCCCTAAAACTTTAGCGCCTACAAGTCCACTAAGTCCTGCTTCTTTTCAGCCAATCGCTCAGACAAACAAGTTTGTTTACCGTTAAGGGAGGTAACGCTGCCCGCTTCTTAATTACAATGTCACCTGAAAGCGAGAATAGACGTTTGCATGGCACTTTTGTAGCCGCCATTGCAAGGTATTTACGTGCCAGATATGCTAAACATTCGTATGCCCCTTTGTGCTTCAGCCACCATTCCAGAGGACATGCTTCCATACTGATGACGCTTGTTAAAAAATAATGCGTTAATTAAATTTGTGACTGAATTCCTTGGGGGAGAATTGTATGTCTCCTGCTCTGTGTTTTACCTGCATTCTGCCATATATTTCATTTTATAGCAGTCTCGGATGATGACCCAGCATGTTGTTCGTTTTAAGAACACTTTCACTGCAGATTTAACAAAACACAAAAGAGGTACCCATGTGAGTTTTCTAACAATAGCTACAACACTCAACCCAATATTTAAGAATCTGAAGTGCCTTCCAAAATCTGAGAGCGACGGGGTGTGGAGCATGCTTTCAGAAGTCTTAAAAGAGCAACATTCTGATGCGGAAACTACAGAACCCGAACCACCAAAAAAGAAAATCAACCTTCTGCTGGTGGCATCTGACTCATGATGATGAAAATGAACATGTGTTGGTCTGCACTGCTTTGCATCATTATCGAGCAGATCCCATCATCAGCATGAACACATGTTCTCTGGAATGGTGGTGACATATGAATGTTTAGCATATCTGGCACGTAAATATCTTGCAACGCCAGCTACAACAGGGCCATGCGAACGTCTGTTCTTGCTTTCAGCTGAAATTGTAAACAAGAAGCAAACAGTATTATCTCCTGCAAATGTAAACAAACTTATTTGTTTGAGTGATTGTCTGAACAAGAAGTAGGACTGAGTGGACTCTCAGGATCTAAAATTTTACATTGTTTTATTTTTTGAATGCAGGTTTTATTTTTGTACATAATTCTACATTTGTAAATTCAACTTTCATGATAGAGATTACAGTACAATACTTGTATTAAGTGAATTGAAAAATACTATTTCTTTGATTTTTTTTTTTTACAGTGCAAATATTTGTAATAAAAAATAAATATAAAGCAAGCACTGTACACTTTGTATTCTGTGTTGTAATTTAAATCAATATATTTGAAAATGTGGAAAATATCCAAAAATATTTATATAAATAGTATTCTATTATTGTTTAGCAGCACGATTAATCATGATTAATTTTTTTTAATCGCTTGACAGCCCTAGTTAAAACTTCTCTCACTTACACCATTGTAATTTGGGCATACTCCACTGAAGTCAAAGGGGTTGCACCAGTGTAAAATTGGTGTGAGTGAGACGAGAATCAGGCTTGTGAGTTTAACAGTCACTTGGGCCAGGTCTACATTTGAAAGGGTTTCCAGTGTATCTATACAAGCAAACTCATGTAGTATAGAGACAGCTTGTACTGGCAAAAAAGTGCTCTTTCTGGTGTAGTCTATACGGCACTAAATAAGCTACACGGTTAAAAACACTTTTATGTCAGTATAACCACATGTATATTAGGACTTCTGCAAAAACTCTCACCCCTCACCGACATTGCTGTCCCAGCAAAAGTTTTTGGTCGTAGGTCTAGCCTTAGAAAATCCTACAAATAAAGAAGACCAGCTTCACTTTAAAATGTCATTTATTGCTTTGTGCGCTCTCTTCTTAATTTTGTTTCTGTCTCCAGGTTCATGCATTTCAGGGTCTTTCTGCAAAAGATTTCAGCCAAAGAGAAACAAAAGAAAATGAAAGTTGCTGAGCTACTGTGTTGGATTCCTTCCTGGGCTGTTTCACAGTCAGCCAGGTACACTGACCCTGGATCAGCTTTCCATCAGGTAAAAGATTTTGCTCCTGAAAATTCAGCAAAGGTGAAAATGTTCTTAACCCCTGATTTTCTTATGGCAGGATGTTTGTCTTTGTCCACTGCTAATTTGGGAAATGCCCAAATAAAGAATTCTGAAAGGGACATTTTGCAACTTCCCTTTTACGTTGGTTAGGGTGTGATTTTATTTTTTTTTAGTTATATTGGTACAGCCCAGACGCCATATACCGCATAGTTTATTCCCCATCCTATACAGGAATAAGCTATACTGGTGTAATTGCACCTACACTAGCTGGGGTGGGGGGGTCTGTGTTTGAAGGCGGGGAGAGGAGGTTATATTGGTATAGTTAAAGTGGTACAGTTTTTGAGTGTAGACAAGTCCCTGGCTTGCCAAATCTCCTTTGAAATTGGTTCTTGCTTCTCACGCTTTCCAGTGGCCACCCTTTGCATTTTGCAGTTTTCTGGTTCTCCAGTATCCAGCATGGTTTCCTTTTGGTTGGCTTCTTTTTCTGCGTAATTGCGTCATGATATGAGCAAGAAGCATCCACAGTTCTGGGGCCAGGGTTTCATTAGGTGCTGCTACAGTGTGACCAGAGGGACTTACACACTGTATTATTGGTCATGCTATAATGGATTAGCAGCTTTTGGTGGCGTTTCTGTACACTTCTTGATTAGGTGGGTGGTAGCATGTAAAAAGAACACCAGTATTTTAGAATCTGGAGGATCTTCATCACCAGACTATAATCATTTTAAACCAAAGTCAGTTTGCAAATTTCTCTGCAAACAGTGGACACCGTTTCAGTGGAACTGCTTGAAGAGAAGAACTTTTTTTCCCCTTGGAATATGTGCGAGGGCCCCTCCTCGAATTGAGGACAACTTTTATTAGTAACGTTGGCTGTTCCCATTGAATTAGCCCTCCAGAAACATGTAGCAAACTGAATGCTGGTTGGCAAAATGTCCCACTTTTCTGATAGTGTGAATATTGAAAATCATTGTATAACTTTTCCCCAATCAGTGGGTAAAGTAGATCGAAATAGGAGTGGCAGTTTTCGGCAGTTTGGTGGCTGTTGTCACAAGATTCTATGTTAGTGATGATAGGATACAGGAAGGGGAAGGGCCTGAGGACCCTTTATGGTTTCTATAACACTGCTATCACTGTAGTGTCTGAGCATTTAGACGAACAGGAGGAGAATGGTGTCCAAAAGAAACTTGTGTCCCTAATCAGTAGGCTCAGTGCGGGCAACATATACGGGTGTGCAGCATATATAAACAATGCCGTTTAGACTTGATCAGGGTGGAGAACCTATGAGCAAAAATAGAAGTTCTGGGGATTTTTACCCCCAGATGTTGAAATGCCTGATGCAATTTCCTGCCCTTTAGAAGATTTAAAGACATTTCAGAAGAGGGATTTTATGCAATGTTTTAATGTTTTATGCATTTATTTATCTGTCTGGAAACAAAGGGTGGGGGAGGGGAGAGCTGTTCCTTTAGAGGAGGTGGTTGTAGGATTCCCAGCAGGGGATATTCTCCCATCAGATGCTGCTGCGCCACCTACTGATTGCAAAGCTGGGAGCCCCAGAAGCTGCCCAGTCCGTCTCCAGTTCCTTTTGCTAACCACACTTCAGATCCCCCTGCCTGATGAGCTCTCCCTTTATCAGCCAAGGCGGAGGGATGTGGGGGGAGCTGAGTTCACCCAGTTGCTCAGCAGAGGGAGGGGCACATGCTCTCTGTGCCCTTAGCAGGGAAGGGGAAATGTGCTTCCCCATGGGCGGCTCATGAACCGCTGGCTCAGGGAGGCTAGCTCCAGCCCCGCCCCTTCTGCCCGAGGCCCCGCCCCTTCCATGCCCCCCCACCGGAGCCCAGACTAGAGGCCCCCCCACTGCGGCCACTGGCCCCTGTCCCAGTCTAGCCCCCCCAACCCCTGAGCACTGGGAGGGTGGGTGGCATGGCCCCAGCCCGAGCCGGGGCCACCACCCAGGGGTACTGGAACCACACCACAGAGCGGGAAGTGTGTGGGGGGAGGGGATTGGGGCGGAGCATGGGCAGGGCCATGCCTGGCTGTTTGGGGAGGCACAGCCTCCCCCAGCCTATGGTACCTGCCACCCATGTGCTTCCCCTTCCTTGAACTCTGATCATAGCCCTTGGGAGATTTTGATTACTAAACAGAGACAGCTATTTTGTCATCTATCTGAAATAATCCTGCTCCCACTTACTTCTCATGATTGAGAGAGAGAGAGAGAGAGGGAAACGCTTCCCCACAGTTGTTAGCCCAGCCCTGTGCACTTTCCACAGATAAGCTCCTCTCAGCATGAGCAAACTCCAGAAGCAGGATTTTGATACCTTGGCAGTAGTAGTTGGGCATTTCAGACAGCTGGGATGAGCAGCAAAGTGGGTACGGTTTGGTTTTAACTTCTTTGTGAAGGCTAGGGAGGGTCCAGGACCACAACACTCTTATGCTTGGAGGAAATGTTGGTTCTGGAGCCCAACTGAGCTGTGCAGATCAGGGCCCAAACCCTGGATCTGAAAATCCCCTTGAATCTGAACTGTGTGGAAGTTTGGATGTAATTCCTGCTCTGAACTCTGCAGCTTAGGTCTGTCTTCATGGTGTATGAACCAGAGCATCGCATCCAAACTGCCACACTGTGGGAAAGTTCTAATCTGGGATCCGCCAGCCCTAGCTCAGGCTTCTCTCTCCGGAGTACAGAATGCAAACCGCCTGTCCAAAACGTCTGGGTGCATGGACCCTGCATGGATTGTCAGTGAAGGGGCAGACATGTTGCATGCCTGCTCCAAGTCACTATTAGCTTATGGCATGGTGCTGCCTTGGTAACATGTCGCATCTGAAAAGCACACAATGGTGTTAACAGGATAGCTGGGGCAGGATTTATCTGGTCAGTTATCTACAAAGGGCTGAAATTACCAGGTTCATGTTTCAATGTTATCTCACCTTCTGCATGATGGACCCAGGATTTCAACACTTTCTGAATGAGTAGTCTGCCTCATCCTTCCCAGTGCTCCCCTTTGGTCAGCATTATATTTGTCTGGTTTATTTTTTAAAAGGAATTCCCCCCTCAATTTCGGCATACTCATCATAACATAAGCAAGCTGGTATTGTGTACTGTTGAGTGTGTGTTACTTCTCTTCCTCTGTGAAGCTTATCCACAGAGGACGCTCGTCTACTACAACCACTAGCCAGGGGATTTAAGACTTTAAGCTCAGGCTGTGTAGAGGCTCATGTTCTTAGCTTAGGTCCTGAGTTTGATCCCTGATGGTGACCAAGATCATGGTGATTACAGTTGTGCTTTCCAAAAAGTTCAATAGATATGGTGCTGATGTTGAATGTATTTCCAGACTTAAGTTGGATTTATTTTCCTGTGGTGAGTGGAACTTTACAAGACTTCTGCAAAGATATATTGAAGTTTTACCAAGGGTTTACATTTCCTTCTGTAGAAGCTTTTTATTAAAATATCTTATTTGCAAAAGATGGAAGATTACTAAGCCTATCTCCAAACCTCCAACACAACTTCCATTTGTGGGATCCCAGGGCTGTCTATTGGCGAGACAGGACTTGGGGCAGGAGATCTGGATCTTCTTCACTCACCCTTGCTGTTTGACATTGGGCAAGCCACTGCTTGCTGCAGAGTTAACTTGGGTGATTGACACCAGGGTCTGAGTCACCGGGGCTAGCCTAATTTGGGTATAAGCAGACACGCTGCAAAGCCCTGCCTGGGTTACTGTCTCTTCACTGATTGCACTCCTGTGCTAGGACTTGTGAGGGCACATCCCATGGTTCCCTGTGCTGTAGTAAGCTGAGTCACTCTGATTCTTTCCCAGTGAATGTGTCTGTCCTGCTGGGCACACGGGGGGAGTTATGGAAAAGCACTGCAGGACTGTCAGCACTCAGATGGTTTAGCCACATCCTCACTGCAAAGTGGGTGAGTTACCAGCCCAAGTGAAATCCTATAGGGCAGAATGGGCCAGCTAGCTTAGGTTGAAAGTACCACTAATTTCAGAGGTTTTTGTATGTGAATGGTGGCTTGGTTGGGACAACGCCTGGGCTTAACTCTGCAGTGAAGACATACCCTGAAAATAGCTGCCTGAGTCTCCTGCTTTGTAAAGAGAGGATAGGTGTAATAATGCTTCCTACCTTCGTTAAAAGTTCTTTGAGCACCTTCCTTAGGAGGTGCCATTTAAGTCCAAAGTATTACTTGTATTATTTTTGCTCCGGGTATAAAGTGGGGAGAATGTGTGTTCGCATTCAGCCAGGGCACCGAGGAGGTGAATGGGTCAAAACTGGAGCTTTAAATGGAGCATTGGCTTCCCCCTTCATGGTTACGGCCATGACAGACGTGAGCAGTGTTCTCCCAGCTCCTGCCTCCACGTGTGACTGCAGTGATTGCTGTGATGTTCCGGATGAAATTTCACCGGATCTTGTTTCGTTGCTCGCCCTCAGTAGGAGAGGCTAACAGCTATCTCTGCAGCCAGCCAGAGGACAGGAATGCAGCAATTTGGAAAAGCGAGGCTGGCTCGCTTTGTATTTTGCCCCAGCTTCCAACCTGAGTGACCCACGTAGAAGTCAGTGAGGCTCTGTGCTGATGTGTTGCTGCCCCCCCCCCCCCCACGCCCCATTGACTTCCACAAGGATTTAGGGCTTAATATCTTTCTCCCACTCTTACCTTGATCTGCCACCCGTATACTTGGATCTCTTGTATTTAGGTGTATGTTCTGTGCTCATCGCTGGCATGTCTGTTCATTCTCCCCCTTAATAAGTGCCAAACAATCACACTTCTTTTAATTCAAATCCCTCCTCAAAACAAACTGCTTGGACAAAGGTTTTCAAAAATGTACTGCAGCAGGGCTGTCCCTAGCTATTCTGGGGCCCTATGCAGCCCCCCCACTAGGGGCTGTGTGGCGCCCCAGGCCTCCGTGGGCGGGGTGTGTGTGTCCCAGGTCTCCGTGGGGGGGGGAGCTAGTCCCAGGCCTCTGCGGGGGAAGGGGAGGGCTGGCTTGTGGGACAGAGGGAACCACCCCCCAGCACTCACCGGCGGCACGGCTGGGGCCGGGCCGCTGCACTTCCCGCCACCGGTGAGTGCTGACCCAGCCCTGCTGCACTCCTCAGGGGGTTGGGGGTGGGGTGGGGGCTTTCGGGAAGGGGTGGAGTGGGGGCAGGGCTGGGGCAGAGCAGGGGCGGGAAGAGGCGGAGCAGGAGCACCAGGAAATCCCTACGCAGCTGCGTACTTTGCGTATAGATAAGGACGGCCTTGTACTGCAGGCAGGGAGAAAACAGTGGATCTCTGCAATGGTATAGCCTCGTATCACAGCCATTATGGAGTGAGCCACTTTTCAGCCTGTCTTGAAGGTGAATTTGCAAATGAAGTTTGGTTGCGACCAGATAAACATTTTTTTCATATACGTGACTTGTCCTGGCTACACTAGATGCAAAGTCTTTTTTCAAATTGTCTTGGTTTAAAACATGTTGGCTAATAGGTTTTTAAACATGACCTGTTTTCCTAGTCTGCACATGGTTAGGACTACAGTTCCAGCAAAATCTTGAGGTAGAGGTATGGTATTAGGCACCGGAACGGACACTAGAGATCTGGGGAGCGGATCCTCAGCTGGTGTGAATTGTCTAACCTCCACTGAGGTCAGTGGAGTCAGGACAGTTTACACCAGCTGAGGATCCATGCGTTGGGTTCTAGTCTCATCTGTTCCATGTGCTTTCTGAGAACCCTAGGGCTTCACCTCTCTGCGATTCAGATTCCTTATCTATAAAGTTGAAACACTCGCAGCTCCCTACCTCATGGAGGGTGTGCAAGGCTGAGTCCTTTACTGTTTGCAAAGTGCTCTGAGATCTATTGATGGAAGATGCAGTAGAAGCGCAAAGTGTATTATAATTATTACCACAATACTACGTACCCATGTATCCAATAATTCCAAAGATCAATCTTTAGCCAGTTGGAAGGTCTGAGGTTCTCTATCTATCTTAGATATTTATATGGCCCCCATCCCCAGAGTATCTGGGCTCCTCAGTCATTAATGTAGTTATCCTCCCAACACCCATATGAAGTAGGGCAGTGCTATTATCCGCATTTTACAGTTGGGAAACTGAGGCACAGATAAGCTAAGTGACTTGTCCAGGGTCACACAGGGAGTCTGTGGAGGAACAGGGACACGAACCTTGGGCAACCAGGTCCTAGGCTAGTGCTCGTACATTGCCTATGCATAGAACAGACTGAGCCCTTCAAAGGTATCCATGGAGCCTGGTAAGTTGCAGACCATGTTCATTCTCTAGCACCCCCATGCCCTTTGTTGTGAGTGCAGCACAGGGCTGCCATGACTCTGTGGTAGAGCTGGCTGAAAACTGGAAACAAATTGTTAAGAAAATCTCTCTCTTTTTTTTTTTAATGGTTAATCAAACTTAGAAATGTTTGGCAATTTCCCAGTCAGCTCTATTATGTACCCTTCCCCCAATCTAGCGGTGAGGTGCCAACCTCAATGCAATCGCTACCAGGATGCAAGTGGGAAATAAATAAATGGGGAGGTTTAAAGACCAGTGTTACAAACTAGACAGAGTCATTCTTTGGAGAATGGGGCAAAAGAGGAGGAAATACATGATGGAAGGGAGGACAAGATATGGGCCAGGTAAGCACTTTGGCTCCAGTAGAGTGTGTATGTGTTAGATTGCCATTGCTTAATAATATTAGCATCCAAATGGCCTTAGCCAGCCTTTGAAGTTAGCATCTTGTTGAATTGTAAAGAGCAAATGGGAGGTGGAGTTAGCATTTTTGCTGCTGAATGCATTTTTCCGCAAGGCTGGGCTAGCAGTGAGGCAGTGCATGGGTTATGTTGGGAACAGTCTTTCTTTGGAACAAAAGGTATTAGAAATATATATATGCAAACCGGGATTATGCAAAAAAAGCAGAAAGCCACAGAATTGTAGCCTCTGTAATTCCTTTGCACTCACCATTTCCCACTGTTTTGGACTGTAAACTAACTGTAATAGCTGCTGTTTTTCTCATTCCTCATTTGAAAGCAGGTTCACATAGAAAGTGGGAATTATTGTGGTGGTCTAGTATTTTCTCTTCCCTTTCCGTCTCAGATTTTGTGTTTATTCCCTTGCGCAATGATAACTAACCAGTTTATTGTATGCAAAATTACACAAGCTTAAAAAGCAGGATTTTACTGTGTTGTGTACTTAAGAATTTTCATATCAGTTCAGAACATTGGTCAATGTAGTCCAACCTGCCTTGGTCTGCTCCTTCAGTACTTACCTGCCACTCTTTCTCAGGGCCGGTATATTTAATAATAATATATGGAGATATACCTATCTCCTAGAACTGGAAGGGACCCCGCAAGGTCGAGTCCAGCCCCCTGCCTTCACTAGCAGGACCAAGTACTGATTTTTGCCCTAGATCCCTAAGTGGCCCCCTCAAGGATTGAACTCACAACCCTGGGTTTAGCAGGCCAATGCTCAAACCACTGAGCTATCCCTCCCCGGTCTACTAGCAAAATAGATTAACCCACACCCCCTGAGGGAGAGGCCCAATTAAACCAACCCGAGTTCCTGTGCAGACAGCGCTAGGTTGACGGAAGAATTCTTCTGTCAGGCTGCTGCTGCCTCCCGGGGAAGTGCATTTACTACAATGATGGGAGAACTCCTCCCATCACTGTAGTAAGTGTCCACCCTAAAGGGCTACAGCAACATGGCTGCAGCTATGCTGCTGTAGTATTTTAAGTGTAGACATGGTCTCAGTCCCACTCTGCAACAAGACTCCTCTAGAGAATTCCACATATTTTAATTCTTGTCCATCTGCTCTAGCTCCATCTTCCAGAACTCGCTGTAGTTGGCCAGCCTTCCATTGCTATCCTCAACCATCCCCAGATATTAATATAACATTAATATAAATTACTATATTATTTTAAGAAGAGGCACTAACATGATCTGCCTAGAACAAGAAACCAGTGTTCTGATCTTGCACACCTCTCATCTTTTCATACCCTGTCCCTGTTATCTTCCCTTGGTCAGTATTGGCCAAGTCAGAAGGTCTAGGGGACAAGGACCTTTACTCTGTTCCTGCCTCCCAGCCCAGTGGTAGAAGCAGGGACTATGGTTTCCTTTGTGTTGGAGAAGCACCCAGAACTTTTTGGGTACTACTTCCATACAAATAATGACCTCTCTCTTTCTCTTTCTATAGCACCAAGCACACCTCTGTAGTACTGTATAGAATTAACACCTCCAGCGTTAGCTTCCATTTTTATGCTTGTGATACCCAACTGTATGCATCTTCCAGCATCTCCAGTGACTCATTCCTATGCCCACTTTCTCTGCCCATCCTTGCCAAATAAACTTGTCTTCTTTTCTTCAGCTAAATATCACATAGTCAGAAGTGCTTCCTTTTGGTCAAGAGGAACTTTCTGAAATGTTGCTTCATCTGCTATGCTGCTCTCCCTGACTTGGACCTCCCGTTTGCCTCCACTATCTGTAAACCTTTGCCTAAACCTTGACTGTGACCCCTTTTCGTGGCAAAAATCTGAATAAAGCTTCTGTAGCATTGCTTGGCTGTGTCTCTGCCTTGATTTATCTCTGCTCAGCTGCCTCTGTACCCTTGCTGTGGCTGTTAATTTCTCTGTACTGATGATTTTGGGCCTGATTCAGTACCCGCTGAAATCAATTGGAGTATTTCTGTTGACTTCAATGGGCTTTGAATCAACCCTGCACTTCACTTTTGTTTTATGTAATCCAGTGCATAGTGTCTTCTCTTCTGTTATTACTTAACTCTCTAAAAGAGGTTGAGATATTCTGCAGAGCATCTTTCATGCACATTATGATCCTGCAGCCCCTTCCCCTTACTCATGTGAGTACTCCCACTGTCTTCAGTGGAAGCTGTGATGTCAATAAGGGTTGCAGGACTCTACAGTAGAACTTAATTGCATTGTACGTGCCTTGCAAGAGTGAGCAGTATTTGATGCTTCAGCGGAAGGCACCCTTGCAGTGTACCTAGCTGATTATGCAATTACTATAATTGAATACTTAGGTGTTATATAGCAGTTTTCATTAGTAGATCTCAAAGTGCTTTGCAAAGGAGGTCATAGTCATTATCCCCATTTTACGGATGGGGAAACTGAGTCACCGAGATGGAAGTGACTTACCCAAGGTCACCCAGAAGGCCATTGTCAGACCTGGGAATGAAAGTGACTAGAAGGGGAAGAGAGTTTTTTTCTCTTTCCATTTTGTTTACTTGGTGCATTTTTATAATGTCTTCTGCATTCTTAGTTTCAGATGTTCCCTGGGATATTTAGTCAGTGAGCTTCCCTTGGTCTTTTGTGGGCCTTTCTCTCAGAAACAGGGAATAGAAAAATGTTTAAAATAAGAAAACGTGTTTGAAAAATGAGAAACGATAGTGGAATTCGGTGGCATTTGTAGTACCAGAGACTAGTTTTAACTCTTCGTTTGAAATAGATTAGAGCTCTTAGAGCAATTAAAGTGAATATTTACATTCGGATTGGATGTTAGCAGCCAGTCAAACAAAACCAAAATCATTCTTTTCAATTGTGAACATTTGCATCTGATTTGGGGTTAAAACGATAATCAGTTTTCTGAAAGCAAAACATGCTTATTATGCAAATGTTGTGTTTTCCCCCTATTGTTTTGCTTACCACTTGACGCTGGTAAAAGTGAAAAGGAGTTGATTAGATTTAATCTCTCTTGTCTTGGCTGTTACCACCAATTAATAAAACAAATAAGATGAGAAAGCAGTTTTGATTTTTGTGAGGGTCCCTTAAAAACTTCTGCTCCCAGAAAGGGCCACTATATCAATAATTACTTTGTTTGAACTCCAAAATAGTGTAGTTCTGAAAAGGCAGTGATTTTCCTCTTTCTCTCTAGTTGGGGGCCTTTTAAACTTACTGTAGCTAACCTAAACTCTTCGTGGCTATGCAGAGTCTAGGGTATACTTTTTGTGCAACAAATGGAAGAAAGTCCTGTGATGTAATGTAAGTCCCTCTTATTTTACTGTACAGAGATTTGTTTGGTTACCTGAATATGTAACGTCAACAGACCCTGGTCGCCGGCAGGCGGAATCCAACCTGGGACTTCTGGAGCTTAGTGCATGAGCCTCTACCGCATGAGATAAAAGCGCGCTCTCTCTCTCTGGTCTCGGTGCCACTAGATGGGACAGAACACCACATCCAGAAGGTGTGTGGGTTACAATTACATATAGAAATATGCTTTCTTCTTTTAGTAAATGGGACAGTTCTACTTGTCTATTTACTAAGCCATTCAGGCTGCGTTCTCTGCATTCAGGCTGAGCATGGTTGCTTCTTGGATGGTAGGCACCTCAGGCAATATCCTGCACTGTCTTTATGAATGGGTGTTAGTGTTTCAGTGGGTTTCTCTCTTTCTTATAGGCTCTCTTGAGATAAGCATCTCAGCTAGTGTGAGGGGAGATTGTGCCATTGGAGTTTCAGTTGCCTTCTGAGGCCCTGATCCTTTAAGGGTCTTATGCCAATTCTTGCACAAGTCTCGGTAATGTCCTAGCCAAGTTTCAGTTCAGTTACCTTCTTCCCTCTGAACAATTTCCTTTCAATTTCTGTTAGATAAGTTATTCCTTACAAACTTCTATAGCAAGTCGTTTTAAACAGCTATCATCCTATTCCACCCTAGAGATGGCTGCGTTTCATTGGTTATAATCTGTAAGACACCTTGCAGCTGGTTCTTCTAGCAGAAAGACACCATGTAAATGTAAGGTGTTGTCATTTGTTAATTTTCATTAGTTCATATTTTCTAAAAGTTACAATGATCAGAGAATCCTCTGCGTTTTTATGTCTTTCCATGCTTATGCAGCCATTGTACATATCTGCTGGGAGAGCTAGTCGTAATATCTTTTGGATTTTGGCTTCAGTGAGCAGTGTGTGTCCAGCTCTTTGAAATATCCAGGGCACTTATTTTTAACGTCATGCAGCTTTTAACTGGAGTCTCAAAGGAGTTGTTGTGATATTGGCTTATCTGCAGGTGGTGTGGATGGTAGTTGTGAATCAACATGATTTTGAACTTGCCTCTGAAGGGTGATATTGTTACTTTAAAATAGAGAGGGTTGTTTGTGTTAAACCAAGCAGAATCAGGCTGTCTTGACAGGATTGTGCTTTCATTCTTGTACTCTTCAGAGAAGGCTTGATCGACGGGGCTGAAGGAAGTTTACCTTAAGTTTGCATGATTTGCATGGGATAATTCCTGGCGCTTGCCCAGGAGGTGGTTTGTGTGTGTGTGTGGGGGGGGACGACTTGGGGAGAATGTTCAGGACTTCTCTCACTCAGCACTATTGTCAAGATTCATATCCACTTCTGACTAGGCAGAGTTCTTTCACTTACTGCAGCAAAACCACGGGGCAGCGGGACTCAGCCTGGAACACATCAATATTGAATCCACAGATATGGGGGCTGGGCCAGGGGAAGAGGAAAGAGGCTCTAAAAAGACCCACACTTATGTCGGAGGTTTAATTAGCAAACTATGGCTCACACCTGGTTTCTCTCCAATGCCCCATCAGTTCAGACCAAGTTCAAATGAAGGATGGAGGGGCCTAAGGAAGAATTGCTGTGTATGCATCTCCTTTGGTGCTGAAACGTGCTGGTCTGGTGGGGCTATTGGCTTATCATTCAGTGAGACAGCCAAAGCATCTGGAGCTGATACAGGTGGAACGTATGGGGTTGCTTTTATGGGAAGAGATAAGCAGGGCACAGCCTTGAGCCCTGCCTGCTGCACTATAGCTGTTTCAGCCTGTTAGAAGAACTCTGAGGGCTGTTGATGGGCTTCAGAGGGACCCCTGCTACTGGCGGGAGGTTGCCACCATGTCATTCCTTTCACGGTTGAACAGAGTGGTGTTTGCATGGCACTACGGCAGTGTTCATACGAGTCTCAGGGTTATTACCATTAGTAGTAGCAATGGTGCAAGGTCTAGTGTAGACTGCCTATTGGCATTTTCATTACTGAACTCGGAGAAGGATAAGATGACACTGTGGTTAAAACAGCAGTGGCCACCTGAAGCCCCATCGACATCTGCGCTCCAGGGGTAGCAACAGTGGGAAATCTTAATAAAAGGGCCTAGCTTAGCCACGCTCTCAATATAACTTATCAAGCGCATCTGCTCTGCAAACAGAACCATGTTAAGTGTAAACAGCTTCTGACACACTTAGCGGAGGTGTTTACAGCTAACACAGCCCATCAAGGTCACTCATATTCCCTCTCTACCACTGTTTTCTCTGTTTGCCTGTCCTCTCACACTATGCATACATGGCTGAAATACTGGCCCCACTGAAATCAGTGACAGTGCTGCCAGGATTTCACCCCATGTTTGTTTTGGAGCCTTATGAGAACCTGAGCACCTGTTCCACACTACCTCAGCTACTGGTGCTAAAAGAAGGGATTCTGGATGTTTTTCCTTAGGTCATTGCACTTCGGGATGGCGTCTTCCATGGAGCCCTGGTAGGTACCAGGGCTGGCTAAACTGGTTGCACAAATAGTTAGTTGGTCTCTTCTACATAGTAGAAAGAACGGTATTAGAACAGAGCTACCGCCTAACAATTGTCTTATAGCCCTGCTGGCAAGCAAAGCTAAAACACTGTGCACCCATGCAGTTAGGAATTGCATGTTCACCGTGATGGGTGCAGATACAAATTACACATGGAGACAAACATGTACCGATCTGACCAGGTGGGTGGAAATGTTTTGTTCATACATGCCTTAAGTTTCCAGCTGTGGTACCAAAAGATACTTGTTACAACTGTGTCCCTTAATGGGGTAACACTACACCATTAAAGATGATTTAGTCTTGGGGTAGACAGATTTTCACCCTGTGAAATACTGTCATGGATCTTACAACATGGTAGCCATCTGTAGTGTAGACGGATTCCTAGGTGCAGCATGAACTGTGTTTATGTAACTCGTGTTTCAGTGGCAACAGTTCAGTGTAGCATTATCCCGTTGGCTAGTTGGCTTGTACTGTCTTGGGGATTCTAACCCAGGTAATCAGATACTGCAGTATGGCTGTCAATATGCAAACCTGGATAAATGTTTTATTGTTTATTAATTGTATTAGCACAGCACCTAAGAGCCCCAGTCATGGAGCAGGACCCCAGTATGTTAGGCGCTGTGCAAACACAGAACAAACGGATGGCTTTTGGCTCAGAGAGCTTTAGCCATGATAAACTTGAGCTGATACCTAGACATCCACGCAGAGATGTCAGAGAGATTTTGCTTTGGACAGAAGGACACAGGTCTGGAGTAGCGAGATAGATTTCTGAGTCATCAGCACAGAGATGGAAGTGGAATTTGTGGATGAAATTACCCAAAGAAGAGGTGTAGACAAAGAAGAGAAAGGGACCCAGGACAGAGCCCAGAGGAGCCATCACAGAAGGAGTGTGATGAGGAGGATCCTTGGATGAAAACTCTGAAGGAGCAATTATAGAGATAGGAGGAGAACCAGGTGAGGCAGAGTCATGAAGCCAAGGGGATGACAAGATTTCATAAAGAAGAGTGTGGTTGACAATGTCAGAGGTGGCTGACAGGTCAAGGAGGATGGGGATGGGAGTACAGGTTCTGAGCTTTAGGTAGGGAGAGGTCTTCAGAGATTTTGGTAAGAGCAGTTTTCTTGGAGCGCAAGGGGTGGAAGCTGGATTGGAAAAGGTCTAGTATGGAATTGGAGGAGAGACACTCCAGACAGTGGTTGTAAACGGCATGCCAGTGAGCTTAGAAATGCAGGATAAGGGAGATAAGGCAATAGCTGAAGAGGAAAATGAGGTCAAGCAAGATGGGAGAGACTAAAGCAAGCTTGTATTGTGAGGGAAAGAAGCCGGAGGAGCGTGAGCTCACACCCAACATCAGCTCTTGTGACCATCTCTGGGAGGAATACTGCAACCAAGCTGACTTGCCTTGGCCTGCCTTAATGTTGTGGTTTGAAAAAGAAATAGTTGTGGATGCTCTAAACTGTTTTAATTTAAATCAGTTTTAGAATGGGTTGTGTAGAGAAGACCTGTGTGTTGACTCCCTCTCCCAGTCTGTCTTGTTCTGTGGAGAAGAAATATCTCATGTAAAAATGTTAAACACTCATGGATAAATACATGGATTTTGGAAGAGAGATTAAAAACTCGTGCTTCAGAGGGTAAGCCAACTACTAGGGATTAGTAGATTTCGTGCAACTTTCTCTGAAGTAGCTGGTTCTGGCCACTGTCAGACATAGGATACTGGACTGGAGGGACTGCAGGTCTGTTCCAGTTTACCAGTGTTTTGGAATGAGTCATGACCCCTGAACAAGGAACTTTATTAGAATAACGAACACAGTATTATCGCTAAAGCTGCTCTGTTACTCTCTTTGCTTCACTGCAGGGCTTCTGTCTAGAACCATGCCCAATACCTTGCTATGGTGTTAGAGACAAGCCTTGTCTACACTACGGGCGATGCTGCTGTAGTGCTGTAGCATAGATGCTTCTCACAGCCACAGAAAGGGTTTTCTGTTACTGTGGTTAATCCATCTCTCTGAGCGGCAGTAGCTAGGTCAATGGAAGAAGTCTTCCAATCTACCTTCTTGCATCCATGCCGGGGGTTAGATCAGTTTAACTTTGGTACTCAGGGGTGTGAATTTTTCACACCCGCTAGCGAGATAGCTAGGTCGATCTCAGGTTTAAGTGTAGACCCACACAGTACACCCCTCCTCATAACACCTGTTTGGTGGGAGTAATCAGTGCTTGTATAGCACAGGCTGGTAGAGTAATCTGAAGAAGCTGTTAAGTTGTTTCCTCTTCGAGTGAAGGGAGGGGGTGTAACAGAGGCACATCTGTTCTGAGCTGCACAAATTTTGGGCAAGCCCAGATTCATAATCGGACCACCACCTCTGTTATCCAGACGCACTAATATGTGTGTCATGGTGATGGCTGAGACCTGGGGAGCTCCTGTGGACAGTCCCTACACATGCCCCCTGGAGGATCGAGATGAAGCAGTCTCAATACAGAGTTCATGCCTGGGATTTGCTCTACCCAGTGCTTTGTCGGGGTGTGTCTACACTGCAGCTAGGAGCATGCCTCTCAGCCTGGGTGGAAAGTCGCACGAGCTCTGCTCCAGTTAGTGTGCTAAAAATAGTAGTGTGGCCACCCAGGCACAGGTGGCAGCCTTGCACTAGCCACCCAATCTTGGGTCTGGGGGTTAGGGGGGCTTGTACTTGGGTGGCTAGCTTGTGCCCCTTGCCCATGCTGCAACATCCACACTACTATTTTTAGCACATTAGCTTGAGCAGAGCTTGTGTGTGTGTGTGTTTACCTGGACTGGGAGGCTTGCTCTGAGGCCCAGTTTACAGACCTTCAGAGCACAGCGCAGTGCATATAGTCTTTGGTCAAGCACTTGTTTGGCGCTGATTCTTTGCTGGAAAAAGTTTTTCTTATGGCATATTCGGGTGATACAGAAAAGAAAGCTGTCGTAGAAAGTCCAGGTACATCTATGCAGGGATAAAAGCACTGTGACAGGGCTGCAGCTGGCCCGAGTCAGCTGACTCAGGCTCACAGGGCTCAGGCTGTAGGTTTAAAAATTGCTGTGTAGATGTTTGGGCTGGGGCTGGAGCCTGAACTCTGGGACCCTGCCCCCACTCGGTCCCAGAGCCTGAGCCCCAGCCTGAGCCTGAACATTTACAAAGTGATTTTTTTGTCCCCTGACCCTGAGGCCCGAGAGCCTGAGTCAACTGACCTAGGCCAACCGTGGGTTTTATCCCTGTGGAGACATACCCTATGTGTACATAAATGGCTGTGCATGTATGTAAATATATATGTCTGGGTATGCATAATAGATATAAACAATATATGCATCTGTATAATTTTAAAAATTGTTTTTCAGTTAACTGCACACACATTCATTTGAGTATGCCTAACTTATGCACACAAATCCTGTGTGTGTGTGAGAGAGAGCGAGAGAGCATGTGCACACTCCGATCAGATACTGGATCGCATATACATCTTTGCACCCACGTGTTAGGGAGATGTGTGCCCAAACTGGGCAGGCACAAACATCTATGCACAGTTGCACATACCTAACTTTGGAAAATCTCAACTGCTAGATAACAGACGTTCTGGGGTTCTGTCTGCAAAGGTGTATGGTTACAAAACACACACTCAGCTTAACCAAAACCTTCTCAGTTTTAGCATTTGTCAGGGTTTGTTTGCTGCATGGCAGCGAAGGAATGCAGGAATGTGAGCAGTATTCAGCATATTCATCTCATCATGAGGCATCTCATCATGAGGCATCTCTTCTCTGCCCCTGCTCTAATGATAATTACACGTCTAGACTTGTTCGCTTGGATCGCAGCCTGCCCTTGCTGTGCAGATGTGTGTGACAGAGGGCTGGGAAGGAAAGCTGAGGCTGTTGGGGCGGAGCTCCTCTTTCTCCGTCCTCGCCTTGGAAAGCAACCAACTAAAGCACCACCTGCAGACACACCCAGGTTCCCAGGCTTTATCTGCCCCTGGGACTACAGGATGTGCAGCTGTCTCCAAAAAACCTTTAGGTGCTATTCCCGGAACTACCCTTCTGGGAAAGGAGGGAGGGAGAATATCATTGTACCACCTCCCACTCAACCCCTCTCTCCACAAATGCCCTCCTCTCAGAACTCAATACCTCAGCTGAGTTACATGTTTGTAGGAGTTCCATCTTCTTGGTAGAGCCAAGATTTAGAGCTACTGAATTCTCATCTCTTGCCAGGAACCCTCACCACTGTAGCAGTGTCAGTATGATCATGACCAGTGCTCTCTGCCACGCTGCGTCTGATGGGGACTGTATATATCCTAGTATTGGTGTGCTCCTTTAGTGGCTGTGATTAACCATCCCGGTCATATGTAACAATATTGCTATTCCTAAAACTTTAAGTTGATTTTAAATAGCCTTGTCTCTCTCAAAATAAAAAAGCCAGATTTTGTTGTTGTTGGCTTGTTAAGAATTTGAACGGTGCAATAAAAAGTAGCCTCACACTTTCGTGTCAACTGTCCGAAATGGGCCATCTTGATTATCACTTCAAAAGTTTTTCTCCCCTGTTGTTAATAGCTTCTCTTAATTAATTAGCCTCTTACAGTTGGTATGGCTACTTCCACCTTCTCATGTTCTCTGTATGTATAAATATCTTCTTACTGTATGTTCCATTCTATGCATCCGAAGAAGTGGGCTGTAGCCCACGAAAGCTTATGCTCAAATAAATTCGTTAGTCTCTAAGATGGCACAAGTACTCCTGTTCATTTAGCTTTTAGGTTGTTCCTACTGTACATTCCCAGGAGACGAATGTAGTGTTTTATGCCATCAGGCTGCTTGGTTTCCACGGCTTAAGTTTTGCATAAAGTGAAAGGGCCTGGGAAGTTGGGGAAACTGGTATCACAAGGTCTGTAATATGATTGATGAGGATGTTATGTATTAACTGTGTGTACACAGAGCTGTATGCTAGAGATTTGCCAATATAAATTAGCTAGTTAGCTACACCTCCTACTCTTAGCACTGTAAACATTTTGAGAAGAAGCTGGTACAGTTGAATATCCTAGCCAGGCAGCTATTTATGATGCTTCATTTAAGTTGGTGTCATGGTTTCCATTTAAGGATTCTGTTTTCCAGGGTTTATGATCCTGATGTAAAAATATGCTTTATTGTTATGATTAATTGTGTTTAGTACAGTAATACCTAGGGACCAACAAGATTGGGGCCCTATTGTGCTAGGTACTGTACAAACACATAGTAGACCATCCCTGCCCCCAAGAGCTTATATTCTGCTCAACAAGACTGACACCGGATAGGGAAAAGGGTGGAACATTCAGCTTTCTACTGACATTGATCCTGTGATGAACTGATGAAGGAAAAGGTTTTGTGTGATGTGCTTTAATTAGACACACTGAGAAGAGCTCCCATCTTTCACCATTGGCTGCACGTAGACCAGGGGTCTCAAACACACGGCCTTGCGGCCTGCGGAGTTATTTCCTGCGGCCGGCAAGCTCCTCTCACCCACTGCCCCCCCATCTCCCAGCGTGCCATGTCCCCACTCCTCTTCCTACCTCCAGGCTCTTCCAGGAGGGAGGGGGAGGAGCGGGGAGCTGTGTGCTCAGGGGAGGAGGCGGGGCAGGGGCGGGGATTTGGGGAAGGGGTTGGAATAGGAGTAGGGAGGGGGCGGAGTTGGGGTGGGGACTTTGGGGAAGGGGTTGGAATGGGGGCAGGGAAGGTGGGAAGAGGCGGGTCGGGGGCGGGGCCTCATGGAAGGGGTGGGATGGGGGCGGGGGGAGCTTTTGTACCTTTATATGAAAAGCTGTCAGTGATGCGGCCCTCGAGCCAATGTACTAGTCCTCATGTGGCCCTCGTGGTGATTTGAGTTTGAGATCCCTGACGTAGACCATGAAATCTAGGTGATTAACCAGGACACCAGTAAAAATCATCCATCCCTGTGTAGAGATGGCCTATTAATAAAGGTTGAACAAAACTGTACTGAAAACCTTGGGGATACTTTTAAAGTAGCCACATGAGAGAGTGGTTTGTTTGCTGGTCTGGGACATGGGAGACCTGGGTTAAATCCACTTCCTGTGGGACCTTGGGCAAAGTCACTTAGCCTCCGTCCCTCATCTGTAAAATGGGGTAATAGCTCAGCTCTATCTTTCACGGGTGAAAGATCCTCTGAAGATTGTGAGGCAGTGCTCTGATACTACAGTGAGAGAAGCCATATAAATATCATAAATAGATCCCCTCCAGTTTTTTCCACTTGGGGTTGGTGGGGCTCTCTATACTGAAGTGTGGGAAAACGTTTCCTTTGGGCACATGATCACTAGTCAGTTTAACAGAAAATAATTTCATTCCTCATTTGCTTATGTGAAATTCTGTTTGCGTTTGATAGTGAAATGTTAATTTCAGCATTCTTCCAAAAGGAGTTCTTATGGCAGAGACCCAGCATTCAAAGTGATATGATCATCGCTATGTATTGTGTACCTCTAGCTAACCAGCTCCATTTCCAGCTCTTCTTTTAACACGCTATGTAGTAGACGTGCTGTACACCTAGGGCAGAGGGCAATGGCTGGCTTCATGGGCTCAGGACCTGTGAACTGTCCATTGCTGAATAAAATGATGAACGTGATGATGGCTGCATATATTGCTAAGGATTCTGCTCTAGCTACAGTCGTCATATGATGGTGGTAGTGCTCTCAAATAGAGAAGATGTTCCTTGATACGCTGGATGAGACAGACCTATCGCAAAAAGGAAATGTACTTATTTTAGCAGTCATTATTGATCCCTCAGCCAGTTCCTTGCCGTATATTCTCCAGGGCCCTGTGCTGCCTGGCCTTAAGTGATAGAGCTTCCATTACACCAGTAGCCTTGAGCAAATGTTATAAGAGAGCCTGGCTGGTAGTGTGCAGCTTGGGGCTCTGCAAACTTAGAGGTAGATACAATCACTGCCTCAAGGAGCCAATGATCAAACTCATTCAGATCAGTAAAGTTCAGGGGAGCGAGATGCACGGGCTGAGGGTACGGTGGCAGTGTAGTTCTTTTAATAGTACTCCAAAGCCTGGCAGCACTCACCATTAGGAGATATTTCTGATATTCAGTCTAAAGGTTCCTTTTCTCATTTCACTCTGTTTCTAAATATCTAACCCCCCTCCATCTCTTCTCCTCCCTTACATCTCCCATCACAACAGCCTACTCCCACTTCTGATATTATTTGATCCTCCTCCATTATGTTTTCCTGCTTTTTATTCAGAGAGGGGCCTGAATCTGAAAACCCTAGAAGCTGGGGGAAAGTTTAGAACCAGATCGACACCCCCACACCCCCTGAAGTGTGTAGCTTGGGCCCATCTCTGGTTTAATTTTCTGTAATCACCATGGGGTACATTGGTGACACTGTTCTGTTTGTTATCTTTTCCCCTTCTAGAGATCAGGTTCAGGTTTCCTCTTCTCTCTCCTTCCTTTTCCATGTGGGAGAAGAGTGGGTGGATTCGGATAGGGAATTACGTGGTGAAATGAGCAGGAAGCCTGTTTGCCCCATTCAGAGCACGAGAGGGCTAAATGCACTGTGTAGTGTGATGTATTTTTTTAATTGTTTTGGGAAACCCAGTGCATGATTGGTGTACATTTTCCATCTGTTTGACTGTTTGGAAACTCTGTATCCTACCAGTCAGATGCCGAAGATCCGGCCTGCAACTCCTGTAAATCGACACTGCTCCACTGAAGTCAAAGAAGCTAGATCAGCTTACACCAGCTTTCCAATGCAGTTGTGTTGATTTACACCGGCTAAGGATCTGGCCTGGTGTGGTCTCAATTATCCGTGCCGCTGGCTGCTCAGCAATGACCACTACAGTGCAGCTATTTCCATGTCAGCCTTTCCGTAGAGCAGTGGACTCTCAATCAGGGGCAGCAGGTTTCAGGGGGGGCTGCCAAGCATGGCCGGCGTTAGACTCGCTAGGGCCCAGGGCAGAAAGCTGAAGTCCCGCCGCGCAGGACTGCAGCCTGCGTGAGCGCAGGAAGTAGAGGTGCAGGGGGTGCTGCAGCACCCCCAGGTTTTGCGCCGGGTGCCCTGGCCGCCAGCCCTGTGCCCCAGGTCCCAGCCCTGCTGCTGCCCAGGGGCTCCGCTGCCGGCCCGGGGTCCCAATCGGCTGCTTGCCCCGGGGGGCTCTACTGCCGGCCCCAGGGTCCTGCCGGCCCGGGGCCTCCACTACTGGCCCTGGGGTCCTGGTTGCTGGCCCGGGGTCCCACCTGGCTCCCAGGGCCCCAGGGGCTCCACTGCTGGGCCCGGGGTCCTGGCCGCCGGCCCTTCATGCGAGGTCCCGGCTGCCGGCCCCACGCCCGGGACTCTGCATCCACCCTTATCTGTGGCCCCAGCCTCTGCCACCTTATCCTTGTCCATGTCCTCCCCTCCCAGAGGCATGACCCTGCTCCCGGCTCAAGCTCTAGAGGGCGTTGAGGGGCGCAGACAGGGGTGAGAGGGGTGCAGCTCAGCACCTCCACTCCAAAAACTGTTCCAGTGCAACTGGCAGCCTGGGGCCCTGAGCCCCACCATCTGGGGCTGAAGCCAAAGCCTGAGCAACTTAGCTTCGCAGTTCCCCTTGTGACGCGGGGCCTCGGGCAATTGTCCTGCTTCCTACCCCTTAACGCCGGCCCTGGCTGTTATATGGAGAAAAACAGTTGTTGTGGTACAGGTGGGCGGTGGAGTTTTTATAGCATGTTGGGGGTGGCCTCAGGGAAAAAAATAAAGGTTGAGAACCCCTGCCGTAGAGGGCCTGACTTTGCAATTTTCAGGCAGCTGAGACATGCATTGACTTACACCCATCTGCACAAAATTCCTGTTTATCGAGCCCATAGTGGCTGCTGTTTCTCGGTGTATACCTTCCCATTAATTCCATTAAGGGTGTTTGCTCAGTTTATGCAAATCATTTGTGTAGGGACCTACCAAATTCAAGGCCATGAAAAACACGTCGCGGACCGTGAAATCTGGTCTCCCCCCGTGAAATCTGGTCTTTTGTGTGCTTTTACCCTGTACTATACAGATTTCAGAGGAGACCAGCGTTTCTCAAATTGGGGGTCCTGACCCAAAAGGGAGTTGCAGGAAGGCCACAAGATTTTAAGGGGATCGCAGCATTGCCACTCTTACTTCTGCGCTGCTTTCAGAGCTGGGTGGCCAGAGAGTGGCGGCTGCTGACTGCGGGCCCAACTCTGCAGGCAGCAGCGCAGAAGTAAGGGTGGTAATACCATACCATGCCATCCTTACTTCTGCGCTGCTGCTGGCGGCGGCTCTGCCTTCAGAGCTGGGATCCCGGCCAGCAGCCGCCGCTCTCCAGTTACCCAACTCTGAAAGCAGCGCCAACAGCAGCACAGAAGTAAGGGTAGCAGTATTGCAACCCCCCGAACAATAACCATGTGACCCTGCCTCCTCCAACTCCTTTTTGAGTCAGGACCCAAATAATTACAACACTGCGACATTTCAGATTTAAATAGCTGAAATAATGAAATGTACGATTTTTAAAATCCTGTGACCGTGAAATTAACCAAAATAGACCGTGAATTTGGTAGGTCCCTACATATGTGGGTCCCCTTTTGACCCAAGGTGTTTAAGACTTGATGGTAGTGAGTGGGATCTTTTAGTTTGGGGAGGAGTCAGCCAACTAATGGAAATAAGATTCCACTTTATGGAAGAGCCATGGGATTTACCTGTCCAGTTCAGATGACCAGTCCATCTAGTCTGGCATCTTGCAACTGGCAGTGCCAACCCCTGACACTTCCGTGGAAGACAGCCCGCCTCCCCCAGTAATTCACCTAGCCAGTTCTGTAATACTGTGCACAGTGCAGGGAAGGGAATTGTTCCTTCTTGAGCTCTGTCTTGCCCATGGACACACACATGTCTTTTTGCTGAGACACAGTTCAGGATCTATCAAAACTGGGTACTGCCTGTACTGCTGTATGGGTCAGAACCCATATGCTGGCCCTTACGGGCTGACTTGGAGTGGCTAGGTGCATTCCATATGCGCTATCAGTGCCCATTCCTGAGCATTAAATGGTTCGTCTCTGTGCAAAATGTTACAATCTCACAGAGATGTGGCCTTCCTTCAGTGGCTCATTATATTCAGAAGCAGCGGTGCATGCTCTCCGGCCACATCCCCAGGATGAACAAAGACACCCCAATATGCCATGCTCTCAGACTCTGCATCAATGTGCAAGGCAGTGCACGCCCTCACCCTACCTTGCACTGCCCACAGGACTGCCCCAGAGATTTGTGGGTTTGCGGGATTGAGCCAAATCTGGGAACTTCACTACGCGATGCCTGGTGTGATGCCGGTGACAAAGTGGGAATATTTTTCTGAGTCCTGTTTGTGCCTCAGTTTCCCCAATATGCTATATTGTTACCTAATGGGCAGAAAAGGACTATTTGCTCTTGGGGCAGGTTAAGACACAGGTGTGAATGGCATCTAGCTGTCTGGGCCTTAAGCCCCATGAAAAGACAATGGCAAATCCATTTGCCTGAATATTCTCACCTAGCAACCAATGACCCAGAGGAATATGGACATCCCCACCTCTCCTTAGGGAAGATGAACAGTATTTCCCCAGCTTGAGAACAAAGGACTGCAAAGGTGTGAGGTGGGGGATAAGAATTGGCTTCCGGGAGGAGTTAGGGCTCTCACCTGGACTCTGACCAAGGAGGTCAGACAGAGAGCTTGAACCAAGGGTAGGCTCTGTGTTAACCAGAATGGGCTACACTTTAACCTTCTTTTCTCTAGACTACCCTAAGGACTTCCAATGCTGTGTTCCAGTTAAAGAATTAACCCTACTGTTTTGACAGCGCTATGTCAGTGTCACTGCAAATGCTTGGCAAGGTGCATTAATCCCTGAAGAGTGTACAAGTCTCTGTCAGGAGTCTCTCTCAGTTGGACTCGCTGAACAGAGCTCACGCTGTGAAGCAGGGGGGCTGCAGGCCCAGAGGACGAGTCTAAAGAGACAATGAAGCCACCTGGCTTACCCTGGAGGAAGAGAGACCCCCTAAGGGGTCTGGCATGCTGAAGGGGTTCCTACTAGAGACCGTTCCAAAGCTGGGGCCATAGCAACAATCCTGTGGATCAGTGACAGTGCCATCAACTGTGCGCACTCTGGCTGGGCAGCAGTCCTTCGTAGACTGTGTGTTTGATGAAGACCCGCTGACACAATCAGCATATGCCCTGAGACATGAGATTTGATTTGCTTAAGCTCAGGGCTTCATTAGTGCTAGCATTGTTCCATGAGGGGGAACAAGCAGCAGGAGCTCTGCCTTGGATCACGGCCATGGTAACAGTAAAAATACTTGGCACATTATGTGGTGTTTTTGAAAGTGCTGTACAAAGGTGAGTAAATGTTATCCCTGTTTTACAGATAGGGAAACGAAGGCACAGAGTAAAACTCGGATATTCTGATTCCTACTCTATCCAATTTGGCAGTGTTCCCCAAACTTAGAAAGTTGAGCCCACCATATTAAACCTGATTGTGCCCCCTTCAGCCCCACCACGTTAGCATGTAGGGAAACTGGACCAGTGGTTCTCCATCAGGGATACGTGTACTCCTGGGGGTGCACAGAGATCTTCCGGAGGGTACATCAACTCATCTAGAGATTTGCCTAGTTTTACAACAGGCTACAGAAAAAGCACTAGTGAAGTCACTACAAACTAAAATTTAATACAGACAATGACTTGTTTATACTGCTCTATGTACTATACACTGAAATATCAGCACCATTTTTAAATTCCAGTTGATTTTATAATTATGATAAAAAATAAAAGTAAGCACTTTTTCAGTAATAGTGTGCTGTGACACTCCTATATTTTCATGTCTGATTGTGTAAGCAAGTAGTTTTTAAGTGAGGTGAAGCTTGGGGGTAGGCAAGACAAGTCAGACTCCTGAAAGGGGAACAGTAGTCTGGAAAGGTTGAGAGCCACTGAACTAGAACAGCCGCAATTCCATGCCCCAGCTGGTCATAGAATCATAGAATCATAGAATCTCAGGGTTGGAAGGGACCTCAGGAGGTCATCTAGTCCAACCCCCTGCTCAAAGCAGGACCAAACCCAACTAAATCAGCCCAGCCAGGGCTTTGTCAAGCCTGACCTTAAAAACCTCTAAGGAAGGAGATTCCACTACCTCCCTAGGTAACCCATTCCAGTTCTTCACCACCCTACTAGTGAAAAAGTTTTTCCTAATGTCCAACCTAAACCTCCCCCTCTGCAACTTGAGACCATTACTCCTTGTTCTGTCATCTTCTATCACTGAGAACAGTCTAGATCCATCCTCTTTGGAACCCCCTTTCAGGTAGTTGAAAGCAGCTATCAAATCGCCCCTCATTCTTCTCTTCTGCAGACTAAACAATCCCAGTTCCCTCAGCCTCTCCTCGTAAGTCATGTGCTCCAGCCCCCTAATCATTTTTGTTGCCCTCCGCTGGACTCTCTCCAATTTATCCACATCCTTCTTGTAGTGTGGGGCCCAAAACTGGACACAGTACTCCAAATGAGGCCTCACCAGTGCTGAGTAGAGGGGAATGATCACATCCCTCGATCTGCTGGAAATGCCCCTACTTATACAACCCAAAATGCCATTAGCCTTCTTGGCAACAAGGGCACACTGTTGACTCATATTCAGCTTTTCGTCCACCGTAACCCCTAGGTCCTTTTCTGCAGAACTGCTGCCCAGCCATTCGGTCCCTAGTCTATAGCAGTGCATGGGATTCTTTCGTCCTAAATGCAGGACTCTGCACTTGTCCTTGTTGAACCTCATCATATTTCTTTTGGCCCAATCCTCTAATTTGTCTAGGTCCCTCTGTATCCTATCCCTACCCTCCAGCGTATCAACCACTCCTCCCAGTTTAGTGTCATCTGCAAACTTGCTAAGGGTGCAGTCCACACCATCTTCCAGATCGTTAATGAAGATATTGAATAAAACCGGCCCCAGCACCGACCCTTGGGGCACTCCACTTGATACCGGCTGCCAACTAGACAAGGAACCATTGATCACTACCCGTTGAGCCCGACCATCTAGCCAGTTTTCTATCCACCTTACCGTCCATTCATCCAGCCCATACTTCTTTAACTTGCTGGCAAGAATACTGTGGGAGACTGTATCAAAAGCTTTGCTAAAGTCCAGAAATAGCACATCCACTGCTTTCCCCTCATCCACAGAGCCGGTTATCTTATCATAGAAGGCAATTAGGTTAGTCAGGCATGACTTGCCCTTGGTGAATCCATGCTGACTGTTCCTGATCACTTTCCCCTCCTTTAAGTGGTTCAGGATTGATTCCTTGAGGACCTGTTCCATGATTTTTCCAGGGACTGAGGTGAGACTAACTGGCCTGTAGTTCCCTGGATCTTCCTTCTTCCCTTTCTTAAAGATGGGCACTACATTAGCTTTTTTCCAGTCGTCCGGGACCTCCCCTGATCGCCATGATTTTTCAAAGATAATGGCCAATGGCTCCGCAATCTCATCGGCCAACTCCTTTAGCATGCCTGAGTGGGGAACACCCCACCGTTTGGGAAACATTACCCCTACTGCCTTCATATGCATGTCCATAGCTTGTAAGACCTATTAGTTGCACCATGGGAGGCTGTGTCTTCTAGTACATAGAGCACTGGACTGTTCCCGTGAGATCTGCGGTGGGAGGGTGGGTCTGTGCTCGGCTCTGCCACTGATTTGCTGGATGACCTTGGGCAAGTCACTTCATCTCCTTGCGCCTCATTTTTCCCATAGTAAAATGATAATGATACTGACCTACTCTGTAAAGTGCTTTGTGATCTACAGATGAAAACTGCAGTGTAGGGGTGAGATGGTGTCATTAAGGTATTCTTTGAATCAGAGAGATTTTTTGATTCCCTTCTCCTCTCTGTTTAGTCTTACATTATAATCTCCGTGCCTACTTGTCAGGACCCTGATTCTGACTCGGGTGTCTGCACATTAGCATAATAGAAGTAATAAGAATAATATAGTATCGTGTTGGATTGTGTCTTCTTCAGGGCCAGGGATTGTCTTGCTTTGTACATATAGCGCCCAGCCCCAAACAGATCATTTAATAGCAATTTTGGTTGTCTGTGCATGAGTCTCTTGTTTACTTTTGCAATAATTCATGCACCCAAGTAACCCTTCAGAACAACCGTCCCTTTATGCAACGCCTCAGTTGAAGGAGGAGCTTGCCAAGAAAGAAACAATTTGAGGCCGTTTGCCAGGAGAAACGTTGTTGCTCTCTGGATTGTGATTTAACAATTGGGGTGAATGAAGTACAAAACCCATTGAATTGGCGGCAGGAGGTGGGGGAGGGGTGAAAGAATCAGAAGCTTTATTTTTTTCACTCTAGATATTTTAGTGCTGACAAGATGGCACATGATCGCCTGATCTGATCCTTTAATAGGAATACTCTTGTGTCAGGCGTTGTAACTGCCACTTCAGAGTGCTGTACCAAAGCCAAATATGTACCATTTGTTACTGACCTAGACTAGGCTGTTCTATTACAGAGAGTAGCCCAGTTATACTCAGCCAGAGGCACGCATCTGAACTTTCAGACAGCTGCTGTGATGACTCTGCAGTTTGGCAGCAGTTTGCGTAGAACTTTTTTATTTAGCTTGTGATCTTTCTTGTGCTGGATGAGCTCAGATCTCTCTCTCTTTCTCCATGTGCATTGGGGAAGAGGAGAAATGCTGGACAGAAGGCTGTTCCTCCATGCTGATGGCTTTTTCAGGGGGTTGGTGTTACCTGTTGCAGGTGGGGAGAGGGGAGGGAAGTTAGATTTGCTATAATCCACAGTCACATTCACAAGTAGGAACCGTGCTCTCTCAGACTACATGGCTGGAAGCTGTTTCAACTGCAGAGGGGGGAGGCATTGGAAGGACAAATGCAAATATTTAATTCACTTCTATGTTTCTTCTAAGCTTCATGGATCCTTAATTTGTTCTCCCTTAGTATGGGTGCTCGGCCTAGACTCGTGAGTTTAGCTCCAGGTGATGGGGAGAACTTTAAATTAGAAGGGCGTATGCCCAAGAGTGGGTGAGTTCTGACACTTTCGAGCTTACACAGAGCTCTGTGGAGCTGAAAAGCGTCTGTCTCTCTCTCTCTCTCTCTCCCTCTCCCCAACAGAAGTTGGTCCAATAAAAGATATGACCTCACCCACCTTGTTTCTCTAATATCCTCAGACTGACACAGCTACAGCAGCTCTTCTAACTATCAGCGTAGCAGACATTCAATAAAAACCTATGGCAGAGTTTTCTTCCTTTGAGCTTGTCCTCCCTGCCATGAACCCTGACTGGCTGACAGCCCTGGTTTATGCTGAGTGCTAAATCATGATTAACCCCATTATAGTTAACACATGTTCTAAACTGATGGCATTCCCCTATATAGACAAGCCTCTTGTTAGCATGGTTGGTTATTCAGGTTAGACTGTTTGGGATAGCTCTCTATTGGGACTTCTCAATGACTTGAAGGAGGGGTTCAGCCTAATTCCTCCATTGGTTCCTGGTGACGTTGCGGGTGGTTGGCATTTTAAAGACTGCTGCTACAGCACTCTATGGCACTATCTGGCACTTCCACTATCTAGGCAGTGAAATGGCCCTCACCACTGCAGTGTCTGAGCACCTCACAATCACTTATGGCCCTTATGCCTGTGGCGCCTCTGGGAGGCAGGGAATTTATCCCCCTTTTTACAGATGGGAAACTGAGGCCCAGCGCAGATGGAGTGACTTGCGTGAGGTCGCACAAGAAGCCTGTGGCTGAGTTGGGAATTGGACCCAGGTCTTCTGAATCCAAGTTCAGTGCCCTGCCCACTGGACCATCTTTCCTCCCCTGCTGTCCTAATGTAGAGCCACTTGAGCCAGCTTTTTGTGGAAGATGTCGTGGGATGCTTAGAGCACAGGACAGGCATTGAGACTCCTGGGGTCTGCTCCCATTTCTGTCATTGATCTGCTGTACGACCCTGAGCCGGTCACTCAGGGCAAATTTTTCAAACCTGGATGCTTTGAGGTAGGCCCGTAATCCCACCTAAGTAAAAGGCGGCACCCACGTAAAAGGAGGTCTGATTGTTTTCAGCATTGCTGAGTATCCTCCACAGCTGTTGAAGTCGATGAGAGATGAGTTGTTCTCGCCCGTGGAAGCTGGAGAGAAAGCAAAGCTGCAAGAGCTATTGGGAGCTGATAGAAGGAGCCCATATCCCAATGATTCCCAACCTTTTAGAGTTATTGGACCAGTTTTTCATATTAAAACTTCGGCTGTATCAGCCAGTGCCCACCACCTTCTGTTCATCTGGGCCATGCCCCAACTCACTCAGTACTGGGGCTGCCCCAAACCCTACTGTCATGGCTAAGAGTTTGGAGCAGCTCCACTTCCATTGAGGGTCAGAGTATATATTGCTGAACAGGGGGTGGGAAGCAGCTGCCCTTGTTGGCCCACCACAGAGGCTCATCGTTATGGGCCAGATTGTGCTAATATGGTACAGGCCTGAGTAGGGGGAGCTCCCAAAGCCATTGTGTCTCTGGGAGGCCCAACGCCTACTGAAACACCCAGGAAGCAGAGCTACTGTACCACCCTATAGGAGACTGCCTGGTGCATTCCCTTCCACAGCTGGTCAACTCCCTGTTGGCTGGTGGGGAAATGGAGCGGTTAGCAGAGATACCAGCCCCAGGGGGAAAGTCAAGGGCTGCAATTGTAGCTACATGATTGGGGCTAATGGGGGGTGGGGGGAAACGACACAAAAACAAACAAACAAAGGCTTGGCAGCAATGTGTCCCTGAGTGAAAGCTGCTTTTGCCTTTCAGGACAGTGTCAATCTAATGTAAGTGCCTTTTAGTCTTATTTAATAAAAATCCAAGTGTTCTACGTTTAGTTTCCTTCCTACCGCATCAGCAGGAGAGCCCTGTGCCAGTGTGCATGCAGAGGTCTTTAAAGGGACGCTCCTGATTTAGATTGATGACTTATTTCACTGGCAAAACTGCTCCATGTGCTCACATTCTTTGCTAGTGAAGTGGTGTCAGTTTCAGTGATTCAGTCAGATTCATATGTGAAGCACATTTTTTTCCATTCTTCCACAGGAAGTTCCTTTCTGGATACGGAAGGGCACGTTCGCATTTTTGGGACATAGCATAAATTCTCTCAGCAAATCATAAAATAAATACACACATCTGTCCCAGATGAGTAAGGCTGTGTAAGAGAAACTGGGCTTGAAGGGATCGGGAGTCCCATTACTCTTTCCTTGCTTACTGGTCAGACATGTTAATACAACAGTCTTCAGTGTTAGATTTCTGTTTTGTTCCTGCACTTGAGAACATGCCAGCTCCTAGATACTTCGTCCCTAGTATACTGCAGCACAGCTATTTGTTTCACTCTCTGTTTACTTGAATTTGCCTTTTGTATCTCTTATGCTCTAGAACAGTCCAGTAATATAGGTAGGTATAATTTGACTCCTCTCCTCACCACCAAAATCTGAAGAAAAACAAGATTGTCATAACTAACATTAAAAGAAAAAACAATGACTTATTTGTGGAGCAGAATTCAACGCGGCTTTGGAAAGCGTTATTAAATGAGATTAGTCACTAAAAATAAAGGCACGACAACAAGCAGCTTTACTGAATCAGACTCTAACAACCTTGCGACACTGAAAGCGTAATGCAATAAACCATAGCTGCCTTCTTAACAGCATCACCTGAAATACTTGTTGGCATCGGCTCCTATTCAGACTACTTACAGGAAGGGGCATGATTGTATCTGTTTAATCTCAGAGTCTGTCATTCACTTAGTGCAATGAATTTCAGTAGCCAGTATTACCCAGGCCAAAACCAGAGGAGTTCCAGGTGAACTTTGAATGCCTTCGTTATTGTTTTTTGTCACTCTTTAGTTCAGTTTTTAGTAGTAAATGAAGAAGGCCCTGAACCCAGGAGCCTGTCCATAGGATTTTCTTTCCTTGTGACTCTGTCCAGCTTTTTCAGGGTTAACAGGGATGATAGTTAAGACAAAAATGTGAAGGTTGGAAGCACTTTCCATTATTTTGCTTGTTCATACTCTGTTGTCATGTCCTGTATCCACACCATTCCAGAGCAGGTTAGACAAGACCTTGCTAGGAATGCTGTCAGGGTAGCTCAGCAAAATGCCATCGGTCAAACTAGATGACACACCTGGCCTTTTCTGACCCCACTGTCTGTGATTTGCCAAGGTCTAATTCTGAGTAACCCATGCAGTTATTTTTGCATGGCTTGTAATGCTGGTCTGTGGTCTCCAGACTTGTTTATAAATGTGCTGGACCAACTGTTATGGCATCAGAGGCTGCATGTTAAAAGTTGTGCTGGCTGATAGTATATGTTCTCCCAAGAGCTGGTTGCTTACCAGGACCATCCCTGCAGGCAAGGAACTGGGAAACCGACCCCTCTGCAGCTTAAGGCGTCCAGGTGTTTCTTAACCAGCATGTAGGAGGAACTTTCACAAGAGGAGGATGTCCTTTGCTCTATCTCCTCCATCTGGAGCATGGTACCTCTGAGGCATACCATTTCCCTGGGCAGAGGATGTGGAAATGCCATACCTGTTCTGTTCTTTGATCCTGGGCTATTAACAGAACAGCGTACTGCCTCGGCACTGGCCAAATCACTTTGAATCTGGCTTGTAATATGGTGTGCATGTGTGCAGATTCAAAGCACCATTCCCTTGTCCGGCGTCTCTGGGCTGCTGCCTGCAGAAGCTGAAAATTAATTAAAGGTTGCTGCAGCAACCTCTATTACTGTTTTTAAAGGTGCATTGATTTTTGAATGCTCCCTGTCAGGCTCCCGTGTCAACGTGGGCCCTTTGTGTCACCAGCCACTCCACAGCTCTGATCTGATGCGGACAGCTGTATGATAACAGCTACTTGATCACAGAAAGGTGTTTTCAGTGACCGTTCATTCTGATGTGTGGTGACTTTCAGCAAGTGCATGCATAGCATGTGTGTCAGAGAGAGAGAGAGACACTGATGATTCTGAGCAGGGATTTAATGACCCAGTGCCTGAGTCCCTGGCTGGGTTGTTGACCTGTGTTGATGCTGTTTTCATCGAGGTGGAGGCTTTCTTGTTGTGCATTGAGTTGCTTCTGGTGAGGATTGGAAAGGTTGCTTAACCCTTTTTACTCGAATGATAACCCAGTAAATCAAAAACAAAGGTTGAAAGAGCCCATGTGGGTAGCTGATTTTGCCTGGCAAAGGAGAGACCGTTATCCAAGTCAACTGGCAGCTTGGATATTACCTGAAAGGTTATCCAGGAACTGAGTGCTTCTCTGGATATAACGTGAGCAACAGGTTTTTCTTTTTGTCGTCTTTATTCTAATAAGCTTTATTGGGTTGCAGCGCAAATCCATGGTTATATAAATACCAAGTACAAAACCCCAGGCATTGTTTAGGTGGCTCTTCAGTGTAGCTCACCCATAGGTGTAAAATTGTGCGTGCCTGTTTTGAGAGATTGTGCTTCAGGGGATAGGCCACTGGGACTTGGGGCGCCTGGGCTCTGTTCCCAGCTCTGCCACTGACCTGCTGTGTGACTTGAAGCAGATCATTTCGCTGCTGTTTCCCTTCCATACCTTTGTCCCTTAGGGGTAGGGACTGTCTCTTGCTACGTGTATGTACAGCACCTAGCGCTAGGGGACACTGATCTTGGTGCTATTGTAATATAAATAATTTTGATTTATGATCTGTACATACAGTGATTATCTGTTATAGTTTGCTTAAGTGAAACCAGCGATTTAATCCACCCGGAAAAGAGAGAGAGATCGAAATTCAACACACTGCCCCTACCAGGGGTTATTTTTTGCTCTCTCTGGGCTTGTAGATAAGGTGAATGGTTTACAGTCACATTTTGTCCAAACCCTTCAACGCTTCTCTAAGTTACAAGGATGCCCACATTAATAATAATGGATTTGTAGCGAGGAAAGACATTGGAGGGTGATTTGGCTTCTATGGTATTCATTCATTTTAGAATTGGGAAGGGTCCATTTAGGGCTCTACTTAGATTCCAGTTCCTAGGAAACTGACATCAGGATAATGAGTATGAGCGGACTTATTTGTACAGTGATAACTGCGGGGAAAGTTCTAAAGCAGGAAAAACAAACACATTAGTCATTTGAACCTTCAGTTCCAAGCCTTTACCCTGATATTTCACTATTTATAACTGGCTCTTGCGCGTGTGTATTTTCAGATTCCAAATTGCTCAAGAGACACACACAGACAGACTCACACTCTTACATAAACTGAAACTTATTCTACCTTCACTCAATTGAGAGCGCTAGGATTGTGGCCCCAAAGAAGATCTAAGCAAATTAAAAAAAAAAAAAAATCCCCCAACTCTTCTTTAATTTGACAACACAAAGATCATTATGACATGATTGGCTGTATAAATACTCCAGAATGCAAACCTTTAAAAGTGGGGCGGGGGGCTGTGCATAGAGGGCACTGAAAGGAGGGACTAGCCTTATGCTTAAGGCTTTGGCATAGGACTCAGGATACCTGGGTTCAGTTCCCAGCTCTACTGCAATCAAGTTGTGTAACCTTGAGCAATTCTCTGAGGGCCAGTTTCTCAGTGCTCAGCAGATACATCCTGCTCACAGGTGGCCAGTTGCAAATACCTCTTGCAGTGTGTTTGTGCACTAGAATATTTAATAATATTTAATAATGAAGCTCATGCAGAGGACAAGGGGATGTACTGTACAGGTGCAGCTGACTTATGGAGATGGGAGCGGGAGGTATTTGGAAGACTGGGAGAGCCAGTGTGTGTATGGATGAAGGGATTAGACATGAAACAGAGAAGGGCATGACATGGGGAAGTGTTTTTTCATATTTTCATCTAATCCAATAACCATTTTCACTGTCCATTTCCCCCCCACCCCCCATGCAGTTGTAACTTCATCCCCAGACACCCCAAGTCAGGATGAGGGGAGTGATGCCATGATGGGCCTCATGATTGGTCGCCTCAGACATTATGTGCTAATTTCTCCAACTTTTGTTACTAGTTTTTATTAAAAAAAAAAAAAAAAAAAAGACAAGAAGGGAAAATTCCCTCACAACAAAGTGTTCAGGATGCTCACGGGCATTTCCTATCAGTGTGTCACTCACAATCAAGGAGCTCACCAGTTAAGGCATCACAAGTGTCCATCAGTTACATAACAAGAACCAGTGACTGGGGAGCCAGACAAATTCAAATAAGGCACTTATGGTGGTTTTTTTTTTTTTTTTTTTTTTTTTAAAAACAGTGAGGGTGATTAACGTTGGAAACAAACTGCAAGGGAAGTGGTGGATTCTGCCTCTCTTGATGTCTTCATATCAAGACTTAAATGGCTTCCCGGAAGATGTGGTTTAGTCAAACAAATTATTTGGGCTCAGCACAGGGGTAACTGGGTGAAATTCTGTGGTCTGTTATAGAGGAATCAAAATCTGATGGTCCCATCTGGCCTTAAAAATCTCTGAATCAGTTTGCATGCCTGACCGCCCAGACATGATCTACTTAGACTCATCACCTCCACCACAAGCTCTCATTTAGTTCCTATGCACATCCAGTTCCTCACTGTCCCACTGATCAAACCAATCTCAGCTCTAGCCTCCTAGTTTCTTAGGTAGCAACAACAGCTCACATAGGCTTTTATACTACAGGTCTGTCGGTTGGTAAGATCTCTTAACCACGTTGGTGTCTGAGTTAAGGCCACATGCTTGAATGTAAGCTGAGCAGCGGTGACCTGGACAGGGGCATATGCCAGGAGAGAGAGAGAGGGAGAGAGTGTGTGTGTGAAGAAGTCATGGGAATAAGCTTGGAATGGGACGCTAGTCAGGAAAGGATGGAGAGAGAGAGAGCGGAAGAGAACGCAAGAGCTAGGCTATTCGGGACCTAGTAGGCAAGGATGCTGTGTTGTCCCTTCAGATTTTTTTAAAGTCTTTTATGAATTTCTCCCTGCAGTGCACTAAATGTATTAAGTGGTAGGGGAGGAAAAGAAGGCAATCATGAGAAAATGATACCATTTGATGCACTGTATGGCAACAGGCACAGATCAATGCTTCCCGTCTCCACCAGGAGTCTGATTATCCATTATAACTACTCACCCTAGAATTGCCTTATTGCTAGCATCAGAACATAAAGATGCAAAGAGCCGTGTAGTATTCTGTGTGAGGGGAAGATGACCTTGAGAGCAGACTGCGTTCACCTCTGAGCGCAAAGCACGCACCCTTTATTTCCTAGGGTTTGTTTGGATGGTACCACACAAGAAAACCTCTTATTCAGTGCGCCCAGGACTGACTGATCAGTTCTAGGCTCCGTGGCTCCCAGCACTGTACAGGAGAGAAGCTGATGGGGATGGTGTAGTAAGCCATTGGGTGAACAGCAAGGGAGCAGAAAGTTGAAAGTCAAGCAGTGGTTTTTGCTAATTGCATGCAGTTGAATATGTATTTGTATGATCTGTTTGAAGAGCCATTGATCAGGAGGTGGATGTTAGTGACTTGCTCGGAAGATGACAGTCTTTTTGCTGGTCTCATTACATCTACATGAGAAACTTTGATATGCCAGTGGGCAGGCACTGCACAAGCCTTGTCCATGAAGGGACACTTGCACCAGCTTTCTCAGTTCATACAGTTTTGTGTGCTGCCACTAAACTTGCCTAAAGTGTATTTTATTGTTCTCTCCACTCAATGCAGCCATATTTATTTTATATATATATAAATACACACACACACACAATAAATATTTGTGTGCGTGTATATGTATTTGTGTGTGATGTAGTTTTGTGACCTTCCATTTTTATATTTTGCATGTTGAGCTGACGCAGTAAAATATTGGTGCTTATCCCCCTGCTTAAGTCAGAGACCAGCCCATGTGAGCTCCTGCCACCCTGGAATCCTGCGGATGGTTTTAAAGTCATAACTTATAACATCAACTGTGATTGTGATTGTTTCACTTGGGTCAATGATTGTTTGTTGTTATTGCTATTGGCGAGAGAGTTTTGGCCTCACTCCATTTCTTGTACAAGTTAATTAGCACCCTCACTTCCACCTTTTCTTCCTTAACCCTGCCCCTTTTCTAAGCCATTAAGGCCAAGCATGGTCGGAAGTAATCCTCCTAATTGAAATATTTAGAGCCTTTCTAAGGTTTGGTGCCAGCAAAATGATTCTGCAGTCCTGAGGGACTTGGATCATTTAAGCTCAGTGACTTCAAAACACCAATATTAATTTAATGTAAAACTATCTTTGAAGAGTGTGGATCAGCAGGAATTCATGGGTTTTCTTTCAGCAACTGCAGTTCCAAACACATGGAGCCTGGTTATGATCACACTCGATAGCGTCATTAATCTTTTGACATCACTGCAGTTTCTACTGATGCATACGTGTGGAATAGAGAGCGGAGTTGGTCAAGGAATCACCAGTAACTAGAGATTTTTGGACCAGAAGGGACCACTATGATCATCTAGTTTGACCTCCTGCATCACATAGGTCATAGAATTTCACCCAGTCCTTCCTGCATTTGGGCTAGCGTATATCTGTTAGAAAGACATCCAGTCTTGATTTAAAGATTTCAAGTGAGGGAGAATCAACTGTGCCAGCTGCTCTCTCTTTAAGTACTTATGTGGCTGTGATTACTAGAGTGCCTAAATACCTCACAATCATTAATTGATTTTTATCTTCAATTCTCCCCTCCCCTATGAAGTAGAGAAGTACTGTCCCTATTTCACAAATGGAGAACTCAGGCATGGAGTAGATTATGTGACTTTTGTATAAGGCCAATAGCCAGTCTGTGGCAGAGCCAGGAACAGAATCCAGGTCTTCTGACTTTGTCAGGTGCTTTGACCATTCGACCATACTACCCCTCTGCAGTTATGAGTACGCCACATTGGAACAAAACAATGGCTGATGCCAAAACTGTTAAAACAAAACAAACATTTAAAAACACAGCCTGTCCTAAAAAATTAAAAATAACCAATGGAAATCTTGAAAGAGTGGAATTAAGCAACAATGACCGAGGCAGTGGAGACTAATTTTAACTGGTGTTTTGCAATGTTACGCCATGAGAGTGCTCTAACAAACGTCCCTTTACTTTCATGTTGCAGCATGCAGCTTTACAGAGTTTTTTCCTTCAGTCCCAGCAGAACTGCAGGATTGTTCCCTGCGTTTGGCACTTACATGACAAGTGACTGGGGAGACAGGAGGAATTTCTATTTTATTTAGATTTTCTGCGTGTGAGTTACCTCAGGATGTCTAAAATAAAGCCTCACATTCCAAATCAGAGTTGTTAAAAAGACATTTAAAGGGATAGCCCTCAAAAATTTTCTCCTAGAGCTCCACCTGCCCCCCTCCCACAGAATATCAATTTACTTACCAACCAGGAAGGTACTTACCAACAATTCCACAGGATATCTTTCCATCTATGTAGTAATTTTTTTTCTCCAATATCCACCCCCCAAACAACCCCCTTTCCCGTGGAAAAATGTGGAAGAAGTTGACACGAGTTTCTTTTCTTTTTACCATGCTATGCATTCTGCCATACTAAATTATTATTTATATCGCCATAGTCCAAGAAGCCGTAGGGACTGACCAGGACCCCCTTGTGCTAGGTCTTGCACAAGCATTTCCTTTGCTCCAAGATGATGGGTCAGACCCGCAGCTGGTGTAAATCAGCCTGGCTCTCTTGACTTTAATGGAGGTGCACTGATCCGCACCAACTAAGGATCTGGCCCCATATCATGTTGCTCAAGAAACAAAATGTGTGGCCTGATTTGATGGGGGTGTTGAGCAGCTGTAGAACCACTGGAAATGGCTGTTGGTCAGCACTCCTGACAGGCAGACCTTCCGCCCCTTTTAGGGTAGTGCAGTCCCATAGCTCTCCTGCATTTGAAACCTTTCCACAAATCCTGTTTTTGTTTTTTTCAGTCTTCCTAAACTGCTTTATATATTCTGCCAGCATGGTTTTTTTTTGAGATTCTAGGGTTTTGTCTCAGCCTTTCTTTCTTTCTTTCTTTCTTTCTTTCTTTCTTTCTTTCTTTCTTTCTTTCTTTCTTTCTTTCTTTCTTTCTTTCTTTCTTTCTTTCTTTCTTTCTTTCTTTCTTTCTTTCTTTCTTTCTTTCTTTCTTTCTTTCTTTCTTTCTTTCTTTCTTTCTTTCTTTCTTTCTTTCTTTCTTTCTTTCTTTCTTTCTTTCTTTCTTTCTTTCTTTCTTTCTTTCTTTCTTTCTTTCTTTCTTTCTTTCTTTCTTTCTTTCTTTCTTTCTTTCTTTCTTTCTTTCTTTCTTTCTTTCTTTCTTTCTTTCTTTCTTTCTTTCTTTCTTTCTTTCTTTCTTTCTTTCTTTCTTTCTTTCTTTCTTTCTTTCTTTCTTTCTTTCTTTCTTTCTTTCTTTCTTTCTTTCTTTCTTTCTTTCTTTCTTTCTTTCTTTCTTTCTTTCTTTCTTTCTTTCTTTCTTTCTTTCTTTCTTTCTTTCTTTCTTTCTTTCTTTCTTTCTTTCTTTCTTTCTTTCTTTCTTTCTTTCTTTCTTTCTTTCTTTCTTTCTTTCTTTCTTTCTTTCTTTCTTTCTTTCTTTCTTTCTTTCTTTTTAAATAGACTTTAGGCAAAGAGCGCAGTCTACATTTCTAATTTTAATGATTTCATGTCCCTGTCACCTTCGTCCATTTCACGATACCTTTCATTATGTACATAATGATGGAGGGGGGGAAGGTACATCATGTGAATCTCTGATGACATCCATTGCCGTTTGCTGCCTCTCCCCAACTGTACCAGCTACAGTTCTCTCTTGAAGTCATTCAAATGGCAGACCAGACCTGGTGTTTTCTACCTGGATGTACTTCTGCTTGGCTTATTAATGAATAGTCAGGCTATTAATAATGCTGGATGGTGGATAGGGTTTAATTTAACCTGAACTAGGAGGGGTGTCATTCAATTGGACCCATATGCTGGGTTGAATCCAGGCCTGATGTACGTCCAACCTTAAGCCGAATTCTCCTTGGCTTGATCATTCTGACCAGATTTTTAAACGTACGTTAATACTCACTCAGTATAAGTCTTGTCCACCCTGTGGATTTGTCTCTATTACAGCCCTCAGTGTAGCTGCACTGGTGCAAACCCCTAGTATAGAGGGATAATTCCTCTGTTTGCACCAATAGAGTTTAATTCAGCTTGAGACCAGTGTGAGTTCCATCAGTGTGAAAAAAGTATTCAGGTTCTTCCACCTACTCCTGGGAAGCTGTTGTACTCTCCATCATGTGTCAGGGTTTAGTACTGTAAGATCATCTTGCTGGGGTTGTCAGCATGTGGTGTTCTTATAGGGGGAAAGCCAGTTTCAGTACAGCTCAGATCCCTGGTGCCAGGTTTGGTATTACTAAAAGTGCTGGAGTTTTCTCTCTGATTGTCACTGTGTTCGCATCTGCAATGGAACCGTAGTTACTCATTGAGAGTCGAGCGAGAGTGGTTATTAAGTAGAATGGCCCAGGCAGCCTAAGGATGCCTGAAAGATGCTGCTTTCAGAAGGCCCAGAGTTCTCCAGTCCTTGTGGACACACACTACAAACCCTTCCTTGACATTTGTATCTGTTTTAAATAAGTCCTGTGTGTGTGGCAGAGCTCTGCTCACCATAGAAAAGCAGCGCTCTGTTTACCTCTCTCTGCCTCAAGGACTTCTAATGGTGGCGAGGATCACCACTAATTTTTGACAAGCAGGAACAGCCAGTCTCCAAGTCAGATTCACCTCGGGAGCTCTGTCTGCAGCCTACTGAAGTCTAACAGGTAGTAATGAAATGGAGAGACTGGTCCAGAGAGCTGCTGGTCACCCATCCTTGCCAGTAAAGTCAGAGAGAGAGGTCTGTGGGCTTGCACTGCTCTGGATCAGCCTGCTCTGGATTGCCATTGTTTCATGTTACACTGGGGAGGCGAGACTCTTTTGTGGCTTGTACAGTTTGTGCTTTCCAAAGATATATATGTGTGTGTGTGTGTGTGTGTGTGTGTGTGTGTGTGTGTGTGTGTGTGTAGGGAGGGAGCACCATGTCACGAAGCTGCAAAACTTTTGGGGGTGGGGTGATTTTTCTGTGGTGTGTGTGTGAGAGAGATGTGTAGTTTGGGGGGATAGAGAGATGTGCATAAAGATCTGTGAGGTGGGCAGAAGGGTCCCTCAGTGCTGTTGTGTACACCCCAAAAGCTTGGGCACCCCATGTGATTCCTATCTGTCGAGGCACTTAGGCTGCACTCCGCTGCACCGTGGCTTCTGAGCACGGTCACTGCATCACCTTGAACAATCCTGCTCTAGCAAAGATTTTTGTAAAAAATGTTTAACCCTCAAAACTCTGGAAAAGACTTTGTTCCAGCCCACCCGACTATGGTCTTGCTTCGACTGAGATTGATGATGAGGTGACCCCATGTCTCGCAAGCCTGGCTAGTCATAGCAGTTTCGTAAAATACATCTGAGCATTGAAGGTTTTGTACCTTTCCATCGTCATTTGGGGCTCAAGGGAAAGTCTTTTCTAGATGGTAAAGATTGTCCCTTCAGCCTCAACTGCTGGCCTGGCACTTCATGGATTGATGTACCTGAAATATAGAAACCAAAATTACAGGAAAGGAAACATCTTCCCATTTAGTGGGTTATAATTGTGTTCCTTCATTACAAAGTTCCCCTCAGCAACTCCATGTGCTGAGGGAATAAGTATTAAAACTTTAACAGAGTGTTGTATGTTGCGGGGTATGGCAGAGTGCAATAGGTCATTGGAGCAACAGAAGGGTAATCAGTGGGGAAATCTGCTCATCATCTTAGGTGTCTACATAGATGCAAGGAGTATGGGGAATAAACAGGAAGAACTGGAAGTATTCGTACGTAAGCTAAATTATGAGTTATTTGGCATCATAGAGACTTGATGGCATAAGTCTCATGACTGGAATATTTGAATAGAGGGGTATAGCTTACTCAGGAAGGACAGGCTAGGTAATAAAGGAGGAGGTATTACATTATACGTCAAAAATATATACACTTGTTTTGAGGTTCAGAAGGAGGTGGAAGGCAGACCAGTTGAGAGTATCTGCATAAAGATAAAAGGGGTAAAAAATGGAGGTGATATCATGGTAGGGGTCTACCACCAAAATGGGGAAGAGAAGGTGGGTGAGGTATCGCTAGAACAAATAACAGAAATATCCAAAACACAAGACGTGTTAGTAATGGGGGCTTTAACTGCCCAGACTTCCAATGGAAAAGTAATATGGCAAAACACAAAATTTCCAGTAAGTTCTTGGAATGTACTGAAGACAACTTTTTGTTCCAGAAAGTGGAGGAAGTAACCAGCGGGACAGCCATTTTAGACTTGATTCTGATGAACAGGGAAGAATTGGTAGCGAATCTGAAGGCAATTTGGGTAAAAGTGATCATGAAATGATAGATTTAATGGTTCTAAGGTAAGGAAGGAGTGAGAGCAACAGAATGAGGACAATGACTTCAAAAAACAGACTTTGAGAAACTCAGAGAACTGGCAGGTAAAATCCCATGGGAAGAAAACATAAGGGAAAAAGGAGTTCAGGAGAGCTAGCAGTTTCTCAAGGAAACAATATTAAAGGCACAACTGCATGCTATCCCGATGCAAAGAAAAGATAGGAGAAATAGTAAGAGGCCAATATTTTCATTAATGACTTGGATAATTGAATGGAGTGTATGCTTATAAATTCTGTAGAGGACACCAAACTGGGAGGGGTTGCAAGCACTTTGGAGGACAGGATTAGAATTCAAAACAATCTTGACAAATTGGAGAGTTGGTCTGTAATCAACAAGATGAAATACAATAAAAACAAGTGCAATATACTTAGGAAGGAAGAATCAAGTGCACAACAAAATGGGTAATAACTGGCTAGGTGGTCGTACTGCTGAAAAGGATCAGGGGTTATAGTGGTTGATAAATTGAGTAAGAGTCAACAATGTGATGCAGCTGCAGAAAAGACTAATGGCATTCTGGGATGTATTAACAGGAGTGCCATGTAAGTCATGGGAGGTAATTGTCCCATTTTACTCAGCACTAATGAGGCCTCAGCCGGAGGACTGTGTCCAGTTCTGGGCGCTACACTTTAGGAAAGACGTGGACAAATTAGAGAGAGTCCAGAGGAGAGCAACAAAAATGATAAAAGGTTTAGACCTCTGAGGAAAAGTTAATTTTTTTTTTTGACGTTTAGTCTTGAGAAAAGAAGGCTGAGGGGGGAACCTGATAAGCCTTCTAATATGTTAAGGGCTGTTATCAAGAGGGCGGTGATCAGTTGTTCTCCATGTCCACGGAAGATGGGACAATAAGTATTGGGCTCAATCAGCAGCAAGGGAGACATAGGTTAGATATTAGGAAAAACTTTCTAACTGTCAAGGTAGTTGAGCTCTGGAATAGGCTTCCAAGGGAGGTTGTGGAAGTTTTTGAAAACAGGTTTGACAAACACCTGTCTGGGACGGTCTAGATTTACTCGGTCCTGCCTCAGCGCAGGGGGCTCTACTAGCTGAATTCTCGAGGTCCCTTCCAGCCCTACATTTCTATGATTTGGGGCAGGGGGGGAGTGAGAGAATAGAAACTTGCACCTTTCTGCTACCTGTGTAACATGACAGCAGAGAATTGCTCTTTCAAAATATCACCATCTTGATTCTGAGAAGTATGCGAGGGTCAGAGCTCTTCTACCCAATCAAGGTGATACAATTTCCTGTTGCCACCAAAGGAAGAAGGATTTTCTTACACTAGCTGCAGAAGGGAGAGAAACCCAGAGGCCAGGTGAGAGCAGCTTTTGGTAGGGTTTGCACTGCAAGTGCGCAGAGAGGGAGTGTGGAGAGTTAACCCGAAACCAGGGCCAGAGTGGCCACAGTACATGTTGCGTACGTCACAGTTCTGCTTGGGAGGCCTTGCCCTCGTGTCGTAGAAGTGAATGACTTAGAAATCGTGCTCCCTTTGTGGAAAACCCAGCGGCAACTGTCGGTGTCAGGCAAGCCTGACTGAGAGATGGCTTCAGACTTTTTCTTCCTTGGGTTGGTTTATATCAGGGGTAGGCAACCTATGGCACATGTGCCAAAGGCGGCACGCAAGCTGATTTTCAGTGGCACTCACACTGCCCGGGTCCTGGCCACCGGTCTGGGGGGCTCTGCATTTTAATTTAATTGTAAATGAAGCTTCTCAAACATTTTAAAATCCTCATTTACTTTACATACAACAATAGTTTAGTTATATAAAGACTTATAGAAAGAGACCTTCTAAAAATGTTAAAATGTATTACTGGCACGCGAAACCTTAAATTAGAGTGAATAAATGAAGACTCGGCACACCACTTCTGAAAGGTTGCCGAATCCTGGTTTATATTGTGTTGATACCACCCCACAACCCCACTGCATCGATATCATTGCTCACCCTCTCATTCAGAGGATTGTGTCAGGGATCCCAGTTGCCCAGCTGAGATCTCCTAAGGGTATGTCTTCCCTGCAGTGTTAGAACGAGGTGTTAACTCAATTGGTGCCCCTCACCTGACTCCCGTCCACACTCTCAATTCTCTAGCTTGAATTCAGTGGGGCTTTAAGCTCAAGATAGTTAGCCAATCAGGTGAGCGGGGCGGGTTGAAGGTCAAGTGCCACTGAAGCTTGAGCTATTAATGTAGTTGAGAGACTCAGTTTAAGTCCAGACCCCACTGTGTGATGCTTTCCACCCACTCGGACACAAAGACGAACACACCACTTTGTGCCCATCATCCAACCCCTCTGCTGGCTGCCACCAAAATCAGAATCTCTCCTTAATTTTGCCATGTGTGTGGACCTGCCCCTGCCTGCCTCCCAGACCGTTTTTCTCTCCTCCCCTCCCAGTTCTCTTTGGTTATTTGACAGTGGCTTCCTCTCTGTCCATTTCTAGTGAGAGTGCCTCCTCCTCTGCAGCTTGTGCCACCTGGAGCAGCCTTCTTGTGCCTCTCCACTTTGTTGACTCTCCAGCCCTTTAAAATATCATCTGTGAACAAAGCTTTTCTCATTCATCTGTACCTCCTGGTTTCCCTCTGTTATGAGCAGTACGATGAGTGGTTCAGTTCAGTTGCCATAGGCTTGATCCAACAAGCTACCGAGCACAAGCCGCTCCTGGAGGTTCTGAGAACCTTTCACTCCCATTGAAGTAAGCGGGAGCAGGAAGGCCTCTGCACCTAGCAGGATCAGGAGACAGGTTGAAACAGACACTCCAGGTGCGAACACCTCCCAGGTTTGGGAAAATTTGGATTCAAATCCAGACTCAATTTTGCAGTTGTTCCTGTCTCTGTATTGGATCAAACTTCTACAAACAGTGAGGCCAACATCTGCACTGACCCTGGGCAATCATGGTGTAAATCAGCACAGGATTCAGCCCACTGTGTTTACACCACTACTGCCTGAAATGTACACCATGCACGGTCACCTGTTTAATGCAGGAAAGCCTTTTGGGGTACAACTTGTATATAAAGCTATGTTCTTTTCTGTGTACCAAAGCCATTTCAAGTAAGTAACTACCTCCCTACTCAGCGTTCTGACTTCCTGAGCTATATCTTTTGTCTGCTGGCTTTATGGACAAGAACAAGATTTTCCTTCTGTTGGTTCTGTAAAGGCAATTCAGTTCTCATTCTCTCTGGGGAAGAAGATGTTTTCAGAAGGATGGTTAGATCAAGGGTATGTCTATACTGCAATTAAACACCCCCGGCTGACCCCTGCCAGCTGGATCGGGCTCAGGAGCTGTTTAGTTGAGGTGTAGCTGTTCAGGCTTGGGCTGAAGCCCAGGGTTTGGGACTCTGGGAGGCAGGAGGGTCCCAGAGCTTGGGCTGCAGCCCGAGCCCGAACATCTACACCACAATTAAACAGCTCCTGAGCCTGATCCAGCTGGCAGGGGTCAGCCGGGGGTGTTTAATTGCAGTGTAGACATACTTTCAAGTGGTTAGGGCACCAGACTAGGGCTTGGGAGATCTGGGTTCAGTTCCCTGCTCTGCCACAGACTTCCTCACATTCTTGGGCAATTCACTTAGGGCATGTCTACATTACAATCTTAAGTTGACCTGATGTCTGTACTACCCTCCTTCTGTCGGTGGTGCGTGTCCTCCCCAGGAGCACTTCCACCCACTGAAGAGGGGCAGTGTGGGGGTCTGAGAGCCTGGGCTCTCAGCTCCGCACAGCTCCCCAATGGGAACCCCCTTCCCTCCTCTCTCCTCTCCCCCCCCCCCCCCCCCCCCCCCCCCCCCCCCCCCCCCCCCCCCCCCCNTGCTCCCAGCTGGGAGCAAGGGGAGTCGCCCGGAATCCAGTCAGCTGCCATGTTCCCAGCGGGGAACCGAGAGCCCAGGGGGGCAGTTGGGCTCTGAGCAGGGAGCTGGGACCCTGAAGGGCAGCAGGGCTTGGAGTGGACATCCAACAGTAGCCCAAGACAGCCAACAGCGGATGTAAGTAACGCAGTGTCTACGTTGACACTGTGTGGCCCTAACTACACCGATATAAGCCCTACACCTCTCATGGGCGGAGTTATGATGTCAGTGTAGTAGGACACTTACATCGGCAGGAGCAGGGCTGTAGTGTGTACACTGACATAGGTCGACATAAGCTGCCTTATGTTGAGCTAACTGTGTAGTGTAGACCAGGGGTGAGTCTCCCTGTGCCTTAGTTCCCCATTTGTAGCATGGGGATAATAGCACTGCCCTGCCTCCCAGGGTGCTGTGAGGACAAATATATTAAGGATTGTGAGATTGCTTTGAGAACGACTGGTGAAAAGCGCTATATAAAGAGTTAGGTACCATTATTTATTTTATTTATTATTAATGATGACACGTAGAGGCCCAAAGATGGGGCAATCTGTCCAAATTAAACTCTAAAGTTATTATCTCTTCTTCACAGGTTGTCAGTGCCGGTGATGGCGAAGTTGGTGCATGCTCTGAATTGGCTTGTTTCATCGTTGGCTGTGAAGCTATTCTGGACTCTCAAGGCACAAACAAATCGGCTTGTGGAAGGCGGGTGGTTTTTAATTCTATATCCCAAGGATAATGACAAATGAAGAAAAGATGATCTTGGGTAGTTGGCAATACCAAATGGAGTGCTTGCTGCTGTTGGGAGCAATCAATAGGAAGAAGAGACTGGAATATCTCTCTCACCTTAGGAGAGATGGAACATACCAAGAGAAACGGAATGCTTCAGGAACGACATTGCAGGTGGAAAACTTGCCAGTTATGTTGCAAGGAGGTCTCCTGAGGATGAGGGTGACACATTACATGAGGATCTGCAGGTAAAAAACAAAACAAAAAACAGAGGCATCAAAAGAGTAAATGATGATGTGTACAAATGCTTGCTTTTTACTTGTGGTTTCCAGCTTCCTACAATCTCTGTTGCACTCCCTTTTCTGGCTGCTCTCCTTCCGGTTGGATGTACCCACCTGCACAAGGTAAATCTGGAAATTGCCATGGGCCAGCAGCGACTGTAGCTGCGTTTCTGTAAAAATCATCCAGTCAAATGGGTCCATGTAGTTAAATCTGGCAAAAGTAAGTTTTTCACAAACAGAACCGAGTCCATGATTTTATTTTATTCCAGTGGAAATAATATTTTTTGGAGAGGAGAGAATGTCCCTCTAATATTCCCCGGCATTATTTGCACCCAAAACACTGCAGCCTTGTGCTAGTGCAATTTTCAAAGCAACTAGAATAACAAAAGTGAAACTGAGTAATCCATCCCATTGTCCAAAGCGGTGAGAGAAGAAATGCAAGAAAAAGAACCAATAGCACAAACTAAATTAGAGGATTAATGTTGTCACCTTTTATAATCTAACACAGGGGTTCTCAACCTTTTTTCTTTCTGAGGCCCCTCAACATGCTAGAAAAACGCCAGGGCCGAGCTTGAGGGTGAGGCAGGAGGGTCCCAGAGCTTGGGCTGCGGCCCGAGCTTGAACATCTATACCACAATTAAACAGCCCCTGAGCTCGCTCCAGCTGGCAGGGGTCAGCCGGGGGTGTTTAATTGCAGTGTAGACATACCTTCAAGTGGGTAGGGCACCAGACTAGGGCTTGGGAGACCTCTGTTCAGTTCCCTGCTTTGCCACAGACTTCCTCGCATTCCTTGATACCACATGCTCATTTCATGTACATCAATGAATAGCCAGCATATAGTTTAAAAAACAAACATGCTTCCTTCTCTCCTGGACTGGGTTTGAATCAGAGAGATGAAAGGCTCCGTATCCCATTTCCAAACGCCAGATCAATCCACTTCCTTGTAAACCCAGTTTCAGTGGTTTATGACTCAGCTGTAAAAGTTAATTTCGGAATGAAACTCGGCATGCCAGCTCTCAGGCTGGGAATGAACTGCCCCATGTTTAAAGAACAAAAGCATTCGGACATTTTAAATGATAGGCATGTCTGTTAAAAAGAGCGAGAATAAGAACTTTAGGTGCTTCTTATGAATGTGCTTGTGTGGCCATTGTGGGTCAGATGCTGCCACCTTATACAGAGTAGCACCTTACTCTGTGAGTAGCCTTATTGAAAGGACAGCATCTGGCCCTGTGTTATGGCCCAATACACCGAAATAATGGGTACTAAGTTATACATGGCACTGAAAATGTTTAAGGATCCTACACACCAGTGGTGCTTATAAAACTTTAATTTTAAATTGTGGTTCTGGTCTCATGAAGCAGGAGAGCTCTTCCTGGCTCTGCTACTGACTCACTGTGTGACCTTGTCACTTAACCTCTCAGTTGGCCCCTTTTGTAAATGAAGATAATACTTACCCACCTTTTTATAAAGTGCTGTGAGAGCTTTGGGTGAACAGAGCTTTACAAGTTGTAAGTATTACTTATTTTCTAACTAGGGCAGGAATGTGTATAACACCATTAAAGCTCCGTGTTTTATTATTCATATGGTTACCATTGTCTCTTTAGTAGCTTTATGCTCAGAGGATAGGAGGTACAGGACAGGGGATTCTGTTTAGCCATCGAGACAAGCTTGTATCACTGCCAGCATGAGAATATACCAGGCCTCCAAATAAGAATGGAGTGTCATTTAGAGCTTCTTATTTCATTGAATCAGCTTTTCTTGGTCCGGGGGTGCCCTTAGCACAAAGCAAATAAATTACCCTGCTCGTTTGCTGTGTGCTCTGCAGCTCGCCATATGTTTGAGCCTGATAGAGATTCTTATCTGACTGGCTAAAATTACCCGGTGAAGGGATGACATTTCTTATCAAGGGCTTTGCTGAATCAGAGAGAGGCCTTGTCACCCAGCTCAGAGGCATTGTTCTTCGTTGCACAAAGTTGCCGTGTGGGCCAGCGCTGGCGCGGAACAAGGAGTGTAGGTCAATAGAGCTTGTGAGTCAAGGTTTCATTGGAAATTGACCGCGCTGCAGGTTTTGCATCAGCTGTTGTGGGCGATGGGGGTGGGAAGTGAAAACAAGGAAGGAAAGTAGTGGTAAACGTGTTCCTTCTAAGTGGGCTTGGCAGAATTCGATTTTTCTTTTTTTATATATTTTTGACCGCTATGTTTGTTGTGGTTCATTTGTTTCAATTTGTATCGATTTAAATATTCCCAGGTGTGCGACATTATGGGTATTAAGGATTTATTCCGTTTTCACCAATTTCAGTTTTCACAGTTGGGGGAAATTATGGATGGGGCTCATACAATAATTATTTAAGGACAGTAGATTTCGAGATTCGAAAAGTTAAAGCTGGCTGGTTTAGAAGAGCTGCCAGAGTTCATTATAACACATTTTATACATATTAAGGTGGGACTCTGTTTTCAAGGAACCGTTTTTTTACTTTGTATGTATAAATTTCAATTATCATTGATGGAAATATCTGTTTGCCTCTGTGTGTGTGTGTGTGTGTGTGTATGTGCACACAGTGAAATCGATGTTGACCAGTATCTACCAGTAAAAAATCTAATCTTGTCAAGCCTAGTGGTAAGGCAATCTCAGGTCCACAGCAAAGACCTCAGTGCCTCTTTCCAAAGCTCACGATGGGCACAGCATTATGGGGACACATGGATTCACCCTTTCTTATTGTAGTCCCTTTAGTCTTCTGTTACCTTTTCAAGCCAAAGAGAATTTGATCAGGGATAGCATGGTTAGAAGTCCTGTTCTTTCAGAAGCTCCCATCGGTTATGTAACGATCATGTGTGAGCAGGCCCTTAGCTTTACGTCTCCTCCGAAAGGCTGCACTTCCCATAGTATAGCGCCCCCTGGCACCATGCTGGGGCCTGGTTCACTTCTAAGTCAAAGGGAAAATTAAATCAGCAAGATTAAATCCTGCAGCACCTGGTGAGATCTGACAAGATCACAGCCCTTGGTGGTATGGCTGCAGGCCAAAACTGTCGGACTGCCAAAAGGCCCTGCTCTGTTGCCATGGTCAGTGCCCTGATATTCTTCACCCTGTTCCTTTTTCTTGGCCGCTGGATAAAATCATTCCTGGTGTCAGAGGGACAAAGATTCTGGTAGGTAAATTGTCCTAAAGCAACAGATACTCAAACCCTTGAAGAGTCAGGAAGTCCTCCCTCGGCGGGAGGTCTTGGTTAGATTGGATTATAAATCCAAAGGAGACCTCATCACCCCAGAATCTCCCCTGGCTTCCAGCTGGGAACCTGTAGCCCCTCCCCCTTCTGAGAAACCGACACAGCCTCCTCCAGCCTTTTCCATACCAGGAATCCTCCTGCCCCCACAACCCTCCTCTCGGCAAGCAGCTGGGGTCCCTTTCCCATTTAGCAATATGGCCAGAGCAGAGTGCTCGCAACCACCTGTTTGCAGCCCCCAGGCTGAGAACCCCTGCCGCAGAGTTTCTTCACTCAGCTTTACCTCACAGGGCAACACTGACTCACTACAACCTCTGGGCCCAGTGATACCAAAATGTGCTGAGCCCCAGTCATTCGGTCAGAGCCTGGCTGCCTTCCACTTCTTGAGCAATAGCTGCAGCACAGCCAGCCAAGTGTTTATCCCCTGAGGTAATGTTCTGACGGAGGATTAGTGAGCATCCATATGAGAGGCTCTGAATGCCCTTTGTTCTTAGGCCTAATTCCATAGTCTGGGGTCAGACTGGTCATATGCTTGTGATAAATCACAATCAGATTGCAGCTCCTTTCACTAGGAGATGGTGCTGTTCCTCCATCCACAGCCACACAGCCTGGTGCTCTTTGAGGACAGGCCCTTTGCGTAACCACTGTCTTATCACTCGGAAATTACTTGTCACTTATATAAAGTGAAGTTGTACCCTAGAATATGGGCACTGTGAAGTTGCATGATTAGGGCTTAGATCCTCAGCTGGTGTAAAGTGGTGTCGTTTTGTTAATTTCAGTGGGCTCATGCCAAGTTACACCAGTTGAAGATCTGGCCGTTGTTGTATTTCAAGATCAAATTTGCTCAATTTACCAAAAAAAAAAAAAAAAAAAAAAGTGTGTTTTCCCTTTAACTGCCAACCGTGCACTCTCTGATCTTGAAAGACAAGTAAATTCTCTGTGGCTTCTGAATCAGCACCAGTAGTAAGTATTCAGTTGAGTATTACTGATACGTTAGTGGCCTCTGCCTGTAATTCACTTCAGTTGAGAGTAGGTTTTTGGTGGTGGTGCTTGAGCAGAAAAGATCACTGCTTGACTCTCAGTTCCCAGGTTGAGTTTGCAGGACTGGCCGTTAGAAAAACCATCATTTTATATGTAAACTAAGTTGATATTCTCAGTGATATGCACTGAGGCACAGTAAACACGCAACCCACAGCATCCTATTTAGAGTCACTTTGTGAAGCAGAGCAGCACATAAGAATGGCCATACTGGGTCGGATCAATGGTCTATCTAGCCCAGTATCCTGTCTTCCGACAGTGCCAGATGCTTCAGAGGAAATGAACAGAACAGAGAGTGACTTATACCCTGTTGTCCAGTCCCCTCTTCTGGCAGTCAGAGGTTTAGAGAGACCAGCACATTCATATGATGAGATGATTAAAGCCGTTCTAGCTAACATGCAGGATGTTTTCACTCCATGCTATCCCACCTTAAGTCCTTGCTCCTAGTGTATGATGGGGTGAGAATCCCCGTGGCTCAAAAGTTCTGAGCCACTGGGCAACTGTAGGGTCATTGAAACACCTTTGCAGGCCACAGCAGCCCATAGTGCAGTTTACCCGTTTCGAGCAGAGTACACCAGTACTGGATTACCTTTTCTACGGTAGGGGATTGCAGTGGTGCAGCTATGCTGATGGTAGGAATTGGGCAAATAACCACAGTTGAGAAGGCTTTAGGCTGCTCCCTAGGATCTACCAGTACCCAGTGATGTTTCCAAGGGGCGTCCACTCCCATATCCTTTCCATCTGTCCCTTGCATCAGTCTTTCCTGTGTTTTAAGCCTCTTAAAAAATTTCTATCAAAGCAAATCTTCAGTGAAAAGGAAAACAGGGAAATGTTCCCCACTTCTCATCCAGCTCCCATTGAAAACGCACGGTCCAGTTTTTTTAAAAATTCATGGATTTATATTTTATTTTCCATGCTCATCTTATACAAACCAATAACTAGCTGAGTGCTAGGTGTTCTCTGGTGGTTGATGGCCCCTAAAACCTTATTGATCCCTAGGCCTATCACATCTGTTGCCTTAACATTTCTTGCACCTCAGTCGTTAGTGCTTAATTACCAGCAAGAATTATGAGCCAACTACAGTTTTATTTCTAATTAGGCTACTTGATGTCTTATGTTATTTACCATGGGGTCACTTATTTTTTAGAATGAGGATTTTCTGTAATTACTTAAGCACGTGCTTAACTCCGAACATGTACTTAAGTCCCATTGACTTCAATGGGGTTTAAGCAAATGCTTTAAGTTAAGCATGTGCCTTAAGTGCATTCCTGAATAGGGACACTCTTTTGAAAGTTAGCCTTAAACCAAAATTGCATACATTCAGTAGCTCGCTGAAGGAACTGTAAAGTCTAATGACAGTAACAGTTTGACGTCTGCTTGAAGCTGTGCGTAATGGAAGGAAGCTTTGGCGACTCCCAGGTCTAATCTCACAAAGGGGGATGCAAGAAGGTGGATTCTGTGCAGTGTGGAAGCATGAAAAGTTCTGTTGATGGCATATCTCTGTTACTGGGGCGAGATGCAGCACGCGGTAGATTTGCAAATGCAGCCTCTTCAGTTATGGTGCTATGGATGGACTTTTGTTTTGTGCCTTCCCGACGTCACTGGATATGTGGGCGGTTCAGTGCCATCCAATCCGATGAACTGCATCTGTCTGAGTGTCTCAGGATGAGGCCTTATGCAGTTCAGTTCTTTCTTCTGGTTCTGTAACGCTGATGGAAAAGCAGCAGGTGGCCTGACTGTTCCTAGATACTCATGTGCTGAATGGAGAAAGGAGGCAGTTAGTGACAAAATTTTACTCTAAGGGTTGAGACATTCAAAAGTGACTGGTGGTTTTGCATGCCCCTATTTTGGGTGGCCACTTTTCAGAAAGTGATGAGCACCCATTCTCCGAAAACCAGGCCCCCCTTTAAGGTGTCTCAGGATAGCACCCCAAATTGCTAGTCACTTTTGAAAATCTTGCCCCAGATGTTTGACTAGTGTACTGATGCTAGTCACTCCCAAGGACTCAGTGGAATATGGCCCAAGAAGTATAAACAGGAGTAATGGGATGAAAATAAAACAAGCAAAACTTAAGTGAAATAACAGAGGGAACTTGCTAATGGGGAAAGCTATTACTATGAAATCGTCTCCTAAAGAAAGATGTAGAAGTGAAGTTTCCTGGGACTCATAGCTAGACTGAACCAAGTGTTTGACAATGTAACTCAGGGAGCCATCTAGCCCTGGTCCCCAGGGGATGGGCTAGTGAATCTTTTCCGTCTCTAATGTCTCCAATTCCTCATATCTGATCTAAATAATTTACAGGGATTGAAACATGATCATGGGACATCTGTGAAGAATGAAGGATAAAAATATGGGTCTAGTAAGAGGGGCAGCTGAGGTGCATTGGGTAGGTAGATAATTTAATACCTATTCTTTAAGGGGTTTGTGCAGCCTGGGCATGGAGCCAGCAGAAGCTGCCCTTGTTGGACGGAAGACTGAGTGTTCCCCCCCACACACACATTTAAGGGTTATCTTATAGATGTCACCCCAGTCTGTCCTTCCTTTTTACTTTGGCTTATGTCTGAAAGGAGTTTGTAAGCTTCTGTTGGTAGGGATCATGGTGTTTTAGCTGTGATGTGCGGTGCTTCGGACATTTTAGGCCCTGGGAAGAAGTAAATAACACAGACTGACATTTCTTCACTGCCCTAGATCAAACTTTAGGATGATAAATCATCTGCCAGTGGAAAGGGAACAAGATTGCAAAAATCATTGTCCAGGGGGCATTGGGAGATGCTGGTGGCTCAGATGTTGATAGCAGAATATGAAGCTTTGCTCTTTCAGGTCCCTCTGATTGAATCCAGCCTATGTAGGTGAGGCTTGAAAAATGTATCCAAAGGCAGAGTCTTGTTATCCTTAGTGAATAGCTCCAATGGTACTTATTGCTCATATCTTTGCCGAGTTCCAGCAGTGTGAAACTGACATGTCCTCAGTGTTCTGAGTAGCAGTGTGAAACTGAGCAGCATCATGTCAATTTTTCTCTTCTGCAGCCTGGCAGAGCTGTGAGCTGAAGCAAAGGCACAGGAGCAGCCTGTAGATTTAGGAAGACAGCATTACGTTGTTTTCACATCTGAAAGGGTAAGTTAGCAACACAAAGTCTGGATATGCCTAAGTTTAAATTCTGTGGAAGTGGATGGTTCTCACTCAGGAAAGCCTCTTTTTCTCTCCCTGGGCTATTGGATTTTCTGTGCCCCGCTGGTTGTGATTGAACATTGCATTGTTGGGTTGTCATTAAACGAGGTGAAGCAACTTAGTGGCCTTAGTCCATTTAATAGCGGAGATGTGTCCACAAAACACAGCTGCCGTCAGTTGGCAATATGGGTTGCCCCTTGTCAGTCACAGCAGAGAGAACAAGGAGTGGATGAGCCTGGAGACTGAACTCCCTTTTTGCCTCTGGAAGTAGATGCTCCTGGGCTGGGTTGAGGCAGGCCACAGGGCAGTATGGAGAAGTTTTCTCTCATCTCTGAGCTGTTGCTATTTCAGGATAAACAGGGCCATCAGACTGATACTTTCCACCAAATTCATTCGTCATGCAGTACTACGGGTTTGTTTTTTTGTTTGAAAAAAGGATCTGTTTATAATTCTAAATTACATACAAATGTCCATGAACCTATGGAAATCCTGCCTTGGCATATCCCCTGCACTGCAGGTCTCCAGGGAAACAGATATGCCTGGCAGATGAGAGATGGAGTCAAAAGTAATTGTGTAAGAAAGTGACATTTGGTGGCTTATCTCTCCTTGTGTTTTTCCTTGGCGTCTGTTGCTCTGTTTGTTCAGCGCCCATTTAAATAGACAATTTGTTTTCTTTGTGTGAGTGATTTTTGTTTTTTTTAAATCTTCCAGCGGAATAAGTAAGCTATGAATTTAGAATATTTAATTTTTAACTTGGGCCCTCCATAATATCCAGTGCAGTGGGTTGGCTCCTTTCCCTGCTACCTCTGTCTTAAAATGATACACATGGTTCTCTAGTAATGTTTGCTGCTGTAATATTGTGGTCTATTACTGCACTACTTTTAATAAGGATTGTTAGCTCCTTTTAAGGATGATCTGCAAAGACTGTTGAAAATCAAAAGCTGTTTATAGGATTCTGAAGGTGCAGGCCACAAAGTGTCAAGCTGCTGTTTTAAAATGTAACCAGCGCTGTAATATTAACCAGCTCTGAGGGGGAGTCACTTTTCCTGCCGGATTGCAGATTTCCCTTGTTCCCATTGCCAAAGAAACATCCTGTAGGATGAGCAGGGCACATTGCATTCAGATTTGACTTCCACTCTCTCATAACTTCCTCCAAAGATTTTCTTGTTTATTCTCAGTCCAAAGGTGTTTATTTGTGTGTCTGACAGTTTAAACAACATCAGTTGAGTCATTCCTCATAAAAGCTAGAGATGGAAAAGACTCATTAGATTAGCCAGTGTTCTTATTCATGTTCCTGTCCATGTAGGATGAGTCAGTGCAGTCTTCCTCATGTTGTGTCAGCCGAACTTTAACAGTTCCAAGCAACAGAGCTTCCCCCACTTTCCCTTGAGAGACTTTTGCACAGGCGCATGCATCTTCCTTTCAGGAAATGTTTCCTGATATTTAGCTTACGTTTTCCCTTAATTTTAATTTAGTTTTTGAGTTAGGTGAGTATTTAAAAAAATCCTTTAAAATTATTTTCTTCTTGTTCCTGGATCATTTCAAGTTAGGTTCATTTTCAAGGGTCCAATTCTGTCCTCACATAGATAATCTCTCAGGGTAAGTCTACACAGTAACTAGACACCCGTGCCAGCCAAAACGGGCTCTCAGGACTAGGGCTGCTTCATTGTTGGATAGACTTCCGGGCTCAGGTTGGAGCCTGGACTCTAGGACCCTGCAAGGTGGGAGGGTCCCAGAGCTCAAGCCCAAGCCCGGAGGTCTACACAGCAGTGAAACAGCCCTGCAAGCCTGAGTCAACTGGCATGGGCCAGCTGCGGGTGTCCAATTGTTGGGTAGACGTACCCTCATTTACTACTGACTGTCAAACGGTGACTTCCATACCAAACATATTGGAAAATGTTGGTTCACAAGTTTCAAAAAGTTATGAGTGATTAAAAACTGCTCCAGCCAGACGCGCTTCTTTCTTCTTGAATGGTTAGAACTTGGGGTTGCTTCCCCAAGTGTTCCGAGTTAGCAGCATGAAACTGAGCAGTGTCTTGTTAATTTTGCTCTTCTGCAGCCTGGCAAACCTATGAGCTATATCAGAGGCACTGGAGCAGCCTGTAGATTTAGGAAGGCAGCAATGAATCGTTTTGCCGATGGACGTGGAGAGCATCTTGTTGGGGACTGGCTAGTGTGTGTCACTTTTTTCAAGCCCTGCTGGTGATTTGTTTTTAAACTGCTTTGCAGAGATTAAACATGGGAACAATAGCCGCCTGTGATCAGGGTAACTGCCAATTATGGCTAACAAATCCTTTTGGTTTTTATTATCTTACTGTAACTATTTTCACAATACACAGGGAATGGTCTACATATCTCTAGCGCCAAAATAAAATTCCTAAAGAAAACATCCCTGTCTATTTGTGTTGGAGCCAGAATGATATGTGGCTTTTATGTTGATCACCATCTTAAACTTTCAAACATTTTCCTGGTGACAAAACACTCTGGGGCAGATTCTGGTCTCAGTTACTCTGGATTTACACCACTAGCTTTACAACACCATAACTAAGATCAGAAGCAGGCTTTGTTTAAAATAACTAAATAACATCATGGGTGATGGAGAATATGAATTGAGGGCAATGCATCTGCTTACTTTCCATGTGTGTTTCCACTCTCCAAGAGAAATACCCTGTAATAATGAAGTGTTTAGTCTTGTAAAGCAGAGGTTCCATTAGAACTAACAGAATACTCACATAAATACCCTTGCACAGTGGTGACAGAAATAGCTATGGGACGTGTGGGGAAAAATTTGGGGACCACTTCTGGAATTTGTGTCTCTGTACAGCAGGATCTGATCCTGCACCTCTTACTCTTGAGAATAGCCTTGACATCAATGGGCCTACTTCTATGAATCAAGGTTGCAGGATGCAGCCAAAGTTAGCAAAGAATTTATGGCTACAAGATGGGTATTTGAAATACTATATTATTATTATTATTATTATTTTAATAGCAATGAAATACTGTGGATATTTGAGGAGGAGGGGATGCAAAACCATGCACCACCATTCAGAGTCCTGTCCTGACCTCAGCCACGTTGATCCTGCCATGCAGTTCGTGTGAGTGGCACATATTTGTCCAAAGCCAGAATATGGCCCTGAACTTGGAGATCATCTTACCCTTTTATTAGACTAATTAAAAGTAGAAAGGCTCAGCATTTGGGAATCAGGGTCTTTCCTGGGACACAGAGAATGGGGCAATATGCTGTCACTGAAATAAATCACCGTAGACATTGGGGTTCTCTCATATTTGCCAAGTCACCTCACTCAGATCCCATTACTGCAGCATGTGTGGCCTTTTTGAAGTCTGAGACCTAACCACGGTCCATTGAACGGGCAGCATGGGGGAAATTCTCTGTTTGAATGGCATTTTTTTGGTTGTAGCACCAGACACTAGAGGAATATGTCATGCCAATCTCTATTCTTTCTCTCTCTCCCCCCCCCCCCCCCCAACCTAGAAGATGGAGCACTGGTGGTTTTTCCCCTTCCTGTGGACTGAGTGGTTAGTGTCTGGCCTGGTTTCTGATAAAGCAAGATCTCAAGAGCACTCAACAAGCACCCTCCAAAGAGGGGAGTGCCATTAACACAAGGGTGGAAAGACAGAAGGAGGCTGTTTTTCACTTTCACAATTACAAGGGCATGGAAAAGTTTATACAGGGGGGGGCTTATTTGTGACATCTGCTCCCAGCAGGTGGGCTGAAAATCTCCATTTCTGAGGCTTGGCTGGAAGGAGGGGGTTTTACAGTGTCTTGATTGATAACTAGATGCAAATCATCAGATTTTTAAACTGGCAAAAGCTTGCATGGAGTAAATGAGTCAGACTTTACACCCTTATTAATACTCTTCCTGCCCCCAAAATCATGCTATTTAAAGAGTGTTATCAGAGACTCGTTATTCTGCTTAGTTGTAGGTTGGTGAACTGGAAGCTAGAACTAGGAGTCTGTTTCTTTGATCACTGAACTTCTACTGATAAGGAAGGTGGGAACTCAACTGTTTAAGGTAAATATGACAGCTCTATGGGAATTGTCACCTGAGTTGCCACATAAAAGGTGTGAAATTATTTTCAAGGAGCAAATAGTTTAATTCAACATAGTAATATTTTATACTTCTGCAGAGATATTCATCTGAGGATCTCAAAGCCTTTCAAAGATACTAATAAATTAAACGTTGCAGCCTTCGAGGTGTGCAATTATTATCACTGTTTTACAAAGGGAGAAACTGAGGCACAGAAAGATTAAAAGACTTACCTAAAGTCACACAGGATGCTTATGCCAGAGCTGGGATTCGAATCCAGATCTCCTGACTCCTAGTCCTATGCTGTAGGCATTAGAGACTGTGGTTTCCCTCTAGTCTGAATCTTCTCTTTAAATGGCTACATTATTTGTAATTGCTTAAAAAATAAACCAATTTAAAATGCTCCTCGTATTTTCCACCGATTGCAGAATGCAGTCTCTCAAATGGAGCTTGTTAACCCTGAAGCTCATTGCATGGCTTCGTTCGGTTCTCTGTACGCTCGCTCGCTAATACAAGGCATCCCCATTTGGAGTTCGTGACTATCGAATGTACTCTCCTTGCAGTCGTCTTGATGAGACAGCTCGTTGCCGCCGTACCTTGCTTACCAGAGCTAGGTGTTACAACACAGAACGTTTCCGGGGTGTCACTTTACTGACCTTCGAAGAAAATTAATAAGCACAATCTCTCTCCCCTTCCCCCAACTGCTGAGTCAAGGCTGCTGCTGTATAACTGAGATAGCATCTCTCATTAACCAAAACCGGAAATTTAATTAATGGTTGCAAACATCTGGGTGATAGCTATATTTACACTCCCATGCATAAATACACTAGAATGAGCAGCTACTGTACAGATCTGCAGTTATCTTTGGAGCTACCCTAGGCAACCAAAGTGGTTGAAAGACAAACAAGATAAACTGTGGAGAGCAGAATCCGGTATAGTTATTAAACGATTTGGGGCAGGAGCCTTGTCTTTCTGTGCCTTTGGGTGTAATTACAGTAGGCCAACCTAAATCCACCCCGCCACTTTCGACTTCCTGGCATAGGCTGTTGCGGTGATGCTGAACCGCAGCTGTGTTCTGTCCCAGAGGTGGGCGCACTTAAGCGGTAGGTCAAGCAGTTACTGTCTAATATGTCAACCGCTTGCAGTGCCACCAGAATAGAAGGTGTCAAACCATGTATAATTGTATTCGTGATCATTAATAGCAGCAAAATTTCCTCAGCCACCTTTGACCCCCAATTTTCAGACTTGGGTGCCTAAGCTTAAGGACACAAAGCCGTATTTAGGCACCTGAAGAGGTGACCTGCATTTGAGATGCTGACTGTGCATAACTCCCATTTGACTGTAGTGGGGTTGTGGTCGTGCAACGCCTTCGCGTATCAGGCCGCGGTTGTGTAAGGCAGGAGATGTGGGGGCCTCGCTATAGGCACCCAGTTTTGAACATTGAGCCCTTAAAAAGCTTGTCAATTTTGAAGCCTACCTGTGAGCTTGCCAATGAAGAGTGCTGCTGGGGTCCAGTTTTGCTTTAACCCGTCAAGATTTATGCAAATATTGTTTGCACGTGAGATGCATCATCTCTCTGGTGATATGAGGATAGCTACCTATCTATCTGAAGTGAGCCAGCTGCCTCCTGTGTGCCCCCCATGGCTTGGGGTCATGCTACAGGCAGCCTGCCTCAGTCCAAGAGAGGAAACTGTTCAAATAAAACTTCCACTTCAAGCTTTTTCTTGGTCAAAAATACCCCTCCTTGGGGATTGGCTTTATTAGTATAAAATAAACCGCAAAACTCATAATCCCAAACAAAGTCTACGCATAGGTCCACACAATGCAGGGTTTCTCTTCCTCCTCCTGGGCCTTCCTGACTTGGTCCTTTGCAGTCTCTCTCCTGCTTGGACGGGATCTCTCCCAGGCCTCTGTGCCTGGGGCAACTCCTCTGGTCTCAAGGTCTTCCCTGTAGCAGAGAGGTGGGCAAACTATGGCCCCTGGGCCACATCCAGCCCACGGGACCGTCCTGCCTGGTCCCCGAGCTCCTGGCCTGGGAGGCTCGCCCCCCGCCCCTCCCCTGCTGTCCCCATTCCCCCGCAGCCTCCGCTCGCTCACTCCGGCGCAGTGCTCTGGGTGGTGGGGCTGTGAGCTCCTGGGGCAGCGCAGCTGCAGAGCCCGGCCTGACCCGGCGCTCTGAGCTGCGTGGTGGTGGCAGCATGGCCCGGCTCCAGCCGGGCAGCACGGCTGTAGCGCCACCAGTGCTCCAGGCAGCGCAGTAAGGGGGCAGGGAGCAGGGGGTGTGGATAGGGGTTAGGGGGGGAACAGGGGGTTGAATGGGTTGCGGGGTCCTGGGGAAGGCAGTCAGGAAGGAGGGGGGGTTGAATGGGGCGGCGGGGGGCAGTCACGGGCAGGGGTTCCGGGGGTGGTTAGGGGACAGGGAGAAGGGGTGGTTGGATGGGGCAGGGGTCCCAGGGGGGCATCAGGGAATAGGAGGGGGTTGGATGGGGTAGGAGTCCCGGATGGGGGGCAGATAGGATGTGGGGGCTGAGCCACGACCCCCTCCCCTAACCGGCCCTCCATACAATTTTCGAAACCCGATGCAGCCCTCAGGCCGAAAAGTTTGCCCGCCCCTGCTGTAGCAGCCTTTCCTCACTCTCTGCAGCCTGTGCGACAGCTTCCTGAACTTCTCCCTTCACTGCATCTACCTCCTGCCCTTTATAGGGAATGACCTGATCCAAACGATTTGTGCCTCTTTAGTAATCAGGGCCGATTAGCCCCAGGCTCTCCAGCCATTAAGGGGCGTGCCACCTTGTTACACTGCCTCTAATCTTATGTGCGCACACGCAAACCGAACTGGGACCAACCAGTTCAGTAAACTTCAGCGCAGACGTAGATTTAAACTGTTGGGCCTGATTCGACAGTCCTTATTCAGCAAGCCTTCCAGTGACTTCAAGGAGAGCTGTGTCTTGGTAAGACCCTCAAGTGCCTCAAGGGAGGGGTTTTCTAAAGCACTTTGTGTTGGCCTAACTTGGCTCCCGTTGGCATTGGTAGTAAGACTCTCGCTGATTTCAGTGGGTGCAGTGCGTGCCTTTGATAATCCCAACCACCCCGGTATTGATAAATGTTAGTAAATGTGATAGTTGATGTAAAGTGACTTCTCTGTGCATTTATTTTCTGGTGGAAAGAGAGAGAGTGGGACATAGATTTCTACTCCAGATAGGTAACTGTCGGTTCCCACTTATTCTGCGGGACTGATCTGCCTACGCTACTGGCTCTGCTAGGTTACATCTTCAGTCACTTCGGAAGAAGTTTCTTCCTAGAAGTTTAAAATTGTCTACACTAGAAATGCTTCAGCAGCAGCGCTGCACCACCGCAATAGTGTAGACACTTAGGGCTGATTCACACTAAAAAGTTACATCAGCACAGCTGTATCTCTCACGGGGTGTGAAAAATCCACACCCTGAGCAACGTAGTTAAGGTGACCTAATCCACGGCGTGGATGGTACTAGGTTAACAGAAGAATTCTTCCGTCAACCTAGCCACTGCCTCCCAGAGAGGTGGATTACCTACAGTGACAGGAGAACCCCCGTCACTGTGGTAAGTGTCTACACTGAAATGCTACAGTGGTGCGGACATAGTCTTACCACAGTGGTGGGAGGTGTTCTTCCATCGCTGTAGTTTTCTGTCTACACCAGGTTTTAGGTAGGCTTAATTACATTGCACAGGGTATGAATGTAATTAAGTGTAGATCAGCCCTAAATCTGTAACTGATGGGTTGGGTTTCTTCAGTTTACAGGAATCCCGTTACAAGCATCTAATTATATATATACCATTTTCAGCAAAGCAGTTAATTCAATTCAAACTCAGCCTTTATTTTCCTCTTCAGAGTGGGATGGGGCCATTCTCACCCCTTGCCGGTTTCACATGAAGGTTGTTAAAAGATTTTTAAAATGCAGTTTTGATAGACTATTTCAAAAAAGAAAAAACAATGGAAACATATCAAAGCAATAGACTGAAAAGTATGTTTGCAAATAAAATATATGCAAGAAAATTTGCGAAGAGAGGGGAGGCTGAGCTTCCCTGGTTCCATTTTTAAATGTCCATCTCTCCAGAGGGGCTGTTGCTCTAGTGTAGTGTTTCCCAAATGGTCGGTCCCAGGTGCTCTCACCACTACCTCTGTGCTCTAACTTGCCCTGAGCAGCAGCTTGGAGGAAGCGGCTGGAGTCAGCAAGCGGACAGTCAGCAGTCTGGTACTGACTGCGGCTCAATCGTAGGGATAGAAAGGCCGGCTGGCGCTGCAGGAAGGGGCGGGGCTGGGAGAGCAATGGGATTGGGATGCTGAGCAAGGAGCTTGGGGGCCGGACAAGGTGGGGTGGAGGGGAACAGGTGTAATGTTGGGTCCTCAAAACCAGAGAAAATACAGTTGGTGGATCGCCTTAGTAAAAAAGTTTGGGAACCAGTGTTCTAGTGCAGGACATCTGTTTTTTTCAGAGATTTTGGTCAGTGACCCAAAAGGTGGCTCATTGGTCTCAGTATGGCATGTGAAAAATTCTTTGGAACTTCTAGTTCAAATTCCAACACAGCCCTTCATCCTACTCAGGTAGGGGTGTGTGTGTGTGTGTATATATATAGAGAGAGAGCGAGCGAGCGCTTTTATATAGAACTTTTCATCAGTAGATCTCAAAGCACTGTACAAAGGATATCAGGGTCATTATCCAGATGGGGAAACTGAAGCACAGGGCAGGAAGAGACTTGTCCAAGCTCATTCAACAGGCCTTTGGCAGAACTAGGAATAGAACCCAGGTCTTCTGCACCCCAGTCCAGTACTCTGTCCACTAGGCCATGCTGCCTCCCATTTAAATTAAATTCCCAGTCATAGAATCATAGAATCTCAGGGTTGGAAGGGACCTCAGGAGGTCATCTAGTCCAACCCCCTGCTCAAAGCAGGACCAAACCCAACTAAATCAGCCCAGCCAGAGCTTTGTCAAGCCTGACCTTAAAAACCTCTAAGGAAGGAGATTCCACTACCTCCCTAGGTAACCCATTCCAGTTCTTCACCACCCTACTAGTGAAAAAGTTTTTCCTAATGTCCAACCTAAACCTCCCCCTCTGCAACTTGAGACCATTACTCCTTGTTCTGTCATCTTCTATCACTGAGAACAGTCTAGATCCATCCTCTTTGGAACCCCCTTTCAGGTAGTTGAAAGCAGCTATCAAATCGCCCCTCATTCTTCTCTTCTGCAGACTAAACAATCCCAGTTCCCTCAGCCTCTCCTCGTAAGTCATGTGCTCCAGCCCCCTAATCATTTTTGTTGCCCTCCGCTGGACTCTCTCCAATTTATCCACATCCTTCTTGTAGTGTGGGGCCCAAAACTGGACACAGTACTCCAAATGAGGCCTCACCAGTGCTGAGTAGAGGGGAATGATCACATCCCTCGATCTGCTGGAAATGCCCCTACTTATACAACCCAAAATGCCATTAGCCTTCTTGGCAACAAGGGCACACTGTTGACTCATATTCAGCTTTTCGTCCACCGTAACCCCTAGGTCCTTTTCTGCAGAACTGCTGCCCAGCCATTCGGTCCCTAGTCTATAGCAGTGCATGGGATTCTTTCGTCCTAAATGCAGGACTCTGCACTTGTCCTTGTTGAACCTCATCATATTTCTTTTGGCCCAATCCTCTAATTTGTCTAGGTCCCTCTGTATCCTATCCCTACCCTCCAGCGTATCAACCACTCCTCCCAGTTTAGTGTCATCTGCAAACTTGCTAAGGGTGCAGTCCACACCATCTTCCAGATCGTTAATGAAGATATTGAATAAAACCGGCCCCAGCACCGACCCTTGGGGCACTCCACTTGATACCGGCTGCCAACTAGACAAGGAACCATTGATCACTACCCGTTGAGCCCGACCATCTAGCCAGTTTTCTATCCACCTTACCGTCCATTCATCCAGCCCATACTTTCTAGTCTTTCAAGACTAGATCTCCTACTAAAAAAATGTGTTTTAATTTGATCACAAGTTATTGGGCTTGATGTACGTATTACTGGGTGCAATTCTGTGTGGTCTGTGTTATGCAGGAGGTCAGACTAGATGATCATAATGAGCTCTTCTGACTTTAAAATCTATGAAAGTGCTGTTATAAAGAACAAACAAGCATTGTAGTCTTTACGGGTAAGATCCCAAATGGGTAAGAATGAGATTCATGTGTGTGCAGAGGGCCAGCAGAACGGCTGTGCCCCCTTAAGCTAATCTTAAATGGAATTTAAATGGTGCATAGGCCTTAAATTTACTCCCAAGAAACTCTGTTATACAACAAAGTACAAAGAGCAGGGAAATGCTCTGATCTAAGTGTTGGTGACACCAGCATATTTTTGCAGGTCTTATCAGGTATAAAGATGGTGATAAGTAAGTGGCCATCTTGGAGCTTACCAGTTGTCACTTGGTTGCACATTACCCGTCACTCAGAATTTCAGGGTGATGGCAGGGGTGGGACTTGGATCCTCCTCTTACCAGTACAAGGATCCCTGACACTTGAGCTAATAGTAAGATGGTGGTTGGTTGTTTTTTTTCCAGTTTGAATCACCAGGAGTTGTCAGACCCTCAGTTTTGCATCCAGGGAGGGAGGAAGTGTCACACTGTGGCTTCAGTGTGTTACATCCCCCTCTAGTGGCTGCTCCCCAGAGAGGCATTACTCCTCTAGATCAGGAGGTAGAGGTGCTGAAGGTCCTAGGTTCAGTCCCGACTGAGACTCATCATGAACCCAAGTGGTGGTGTGGGGCATTTGGTTCTGAACTGACACAGAAGTAGTAATGCCACATACGGAATCAACCACTTCATGACCAATAGTGCCCTGGGTTTTCTTAGAGCTGTCCTAATTGAGTGCAGACCTTCTGCCCTTCTTAGATTGTGAGAGCTGATAAGATAATAGCCCCCAATAGTTTACATGTTTTTTATTTTATTTAATACAGTAATTGTCCATTTTTGATCTATGTGAATATTCTATTTTTTTCAGGCCCTCAATGAGAATGGTTAGAAGTTTATGTTCAGAAGCTTTGCTCCCCCCCCCCCCCCTTTTTAAAACTGCTTAAATATTATAAATGCTGATTTTGTGTCAGGAATGTTTCATGCATGATTTGCTTTTTTTGAAAAATGTTATTTGCATGGCCATCTTATGAGAGAGATTCTTACACCTACCTCAGAAACCAAACCTGCCATTCTTTGGTCTGGGGAGTTTTTGCAATAGCTCATGTGAAATGGTTCAATGACTCTCCATTAAAGATTTCAGGGGCAGGGTAAGGGGGGTAAGTTGTACTCTCCGTACAATGCATGTGATTCATACGTGGGATTTTCTCTTCTTTTGTGCAGTGTGAAGTTGTGGAGGTGTTTGGGTTTTTTTCCCCCCCAGGCACCCCTGTGAAACCTCTGACGGAGGCATGTGCTATGACTCAGCCCCCTTGGGAGACCCTTTAGGGGTTCCCCCCACCCCACCATTAGAGATTTCACATCTTGAGAAAGTCCTCTAAGAGGTTTTGACTTTTTAATTTTGTGGCTCAGCAGACTTTGCCAAAATGCAGTCAGTCAGTGGATGGAAAGGTCATATATTAATGGGTGTGAAAGATTAAGAATTTGCTTTTAGCTGTTGCTTAAGTTAATAAGATATTTGAGAAAAGAATAATTTTTTAGTAATCTCAAAGTCTGGCTACTGTTTTGGCTATAGACAATGCATTGCCAGGAAAGGATCCTGACCCAGTGACCTGCTGATGTAATGAACCTATTCACAACATGTACCTAGGCTTGTTCCTTTTTCCAGTCTCTTTTTCTTAGGCCAGCAGAGACTAGGAACATGACAGTCAGAAACACTGCAGTCTGTGAGTTGTAGAGTTATAGGAAGTGCAGCTTAATGCATGCTTTAGGCCCCGATTCAGTAAAATGTTTAAGCACATTCTCAGTTTTAAGCACATGAAGTAATCCCAACCCTATTCACCAAAGCAGTGGAAGTCTGTGGGGATTAGGCTTGTGTTTAAAGTTAAGTACATGCTTTAGGCCTTCTTTACACATGGATTTTTGTATTGGTATGACTATTTTGGTGAACTGTTGCTACCGAGAGAGAGACCAGTGTAATTCCTAGTGTGGATGCAGTTGGCATACTGGACTGGAACTCAGGAGACCTGGTTCTGTTCCAGGCTCTGCTGCTGACCTCCTGGGTGACCTTGGGTAGATCACTTTAATTGCTCTGTGCCTCAGTTTCCCTTTCTATAAGAGGGTGATAACGACCTTCTTTGTAAACATTTCAAGCTCCATGGATGCAAAGCATGATATAAGAGGTAGGTATTACTATATCCATATAGCTTATTCCCTTTATAGGAGAGGCAGTAAGCTATTCTGTTTATAAATATTTTTATGCAGCTATAGCTGTGTCCACACCAGGGGTCCGAGGGGGTAGATTGTAACAATTTTAACTCTACTGACATAGTTAAAGGAGTTTTTTTACTTCGTGTGTAGAAAAGGCTTTAAGTGCTTTGCTGACTAGTAATGGCATTACTCATGTGCTTAAAGTTAAGGATGTCCTTTTTCTTAAATGCTTTGCTGAATTGGGGCCTTCATGCTGCCATTGCACTAGTTAGGGACCAACATGGCCAATGTCTGGGTAACAGTTGTTTTTCATGGAACACTGTCAGACCAGTGAAACTCGCTCAGTTACTGTTCATGCCAAGGTGCTTGTTTTTAATTACACTGTTCTTCCGGGACCTCTGCAATCAGATCTTGAAGGGCACTTGGCACTGAAGCAGCGGGATATTTGCACACAATCTATTTCTGTCCGGGGCGATGTCTAGAGCAGTTTATGAGCCTTCTACTACTCTGTTTACAACAATAAAAACATTATGGAATATGTGATATAGCTGCTGGATTTTAGTCCAGTTGCTTAGTGAAACAGTTGATGTCACAAACTCTGGTGCAGCTTGGAAATGTGAGCGAGCACAGCTAATGAAAGGGTCTTGTCCAAATATATTGAAAATCCTCCTTTGCCCAGTCAGGGGAGCAGACCGCTCCTTGGGATCTAATGTCTTATCCTCTGTGCTTGCAGAAATCCTAGGCTTTCTGTGTTTAAAGAAGTATGTTTGAGTTAGGCCCTCAGACACCATGTTGATGGGCCCAGTATAAGGATCGGAATGGCATAGGATAGAATTTGTAACGCGTTTGCTTGGTGACTTTGGGGTTTTGTATGGAGTTGATATTGTAGCCACCTTCACCAATAAATATCAGTACCTGATCCCGTTCCCATGAAATCAGAGTTTTGCCTTTGAACCTAATTAAGTCAATGGAGCCCTTGATGTGAGAAAATGCACAGATGTGAATCCTATACCTCGCTTCAGAACAGCTGCATGTAACAGGTTATTTAATAGAGAGTCAAAGCAGGATTGTACTGTTTCTCTCTTTATCGTGGGGTTTTGGACTGGCTCCCATTCCTTTAGTGGGTGTGTGTTTTTACAGTAAGATATTTTTCAGATGATTCTCCCGTCCATTTCCTTTCTGCAGTCGTGATTGCTGTGCCTCTAGTTCCTCTGTCATGCTCCATTATTACTGTCCCAGCTATGCCCTCTAAATGCCTTCTTGATTTTACTTCTCTTAATGTTTCCTTTCTTCTTGTTTTCTTAACAGATCTGTCTGGAAAATATGAACCATGAGACAAGCTGGGTCACCATTAGATAAGTATTACTGATGACTCACATTGTTATGATGTTGATAGGAATGTAGAGTTTGTGTGTGTTTACTTAAAGTATTGGAGCATAAGTATATATTAAAATATATGAGACAGTTGTCCAATGGCTAGAACACAGAGCTGGGCAGTAGGAATCCTGTCTTTTGCCCTTCACTGTTTGACTGGTTGGCCATGTGTCCTTGGGCAAGTCACTTAATTTCTTTGTCCCTCAGTTTATATGTCTATATAGTTAATGCTGATATACTCGCCTCCCTCAAGTGGGGTATGGGGATGGTTAGTTAATTAATATTTGTAAAGTGCCTTGAGATCTACAAATGAAAACACTAGAAGTGCTAAATTATTGTAGTTACTGTAGATATTTTTAATACTGGCAGTTAGTGGCTTTCCTGTTTTTTTTTCTTTTTTTTCTTTCTTTCCAGCACCTTATTCCCGTCTCCAGAACAGTGACCGAAAGAGTCCTGAAGCAGGTAAGGAGACAGATGTTTTGTTGGGAGCATATTACATTTGATGCACAAGGGGTGAAATCCTGGCCCCATTGACATCAATGGCAAAACTCTCATTGAATAGAGTTATGATAGGATTTTGCCCTGGGTACCTGTGCTCATTATGTCATCTGAATTCTTGAATAAGTTCAGAGGAGAAGGCCCAGGTGATCTGGAACCATGCTGCTTAATGTGTTCATGTCTGCAAGAGCACAACCAAAGAGTGACAGAACTTTTTGTACATCATAAAAGGTTGAAGCTTGAGGCTAAGCTTCAGGTTGGTGCATTTTATTTAAAATGTAAGTTTCTCCTCTAAAACCATCAGCAAGAGATTCTCCTTTTGAGCTTCCTTCTCTTTACCCTTGTATGGAAATACTCGTACACACACACGTGAATAAAACTTGTGTTTCTGGAATGAATCACCGTCTAGTAGAATTTATGGGACATCATCCTTATACTCTCTGCCTACTCACTAGCCTTCCATGCCAAGAGTTGTTATATTTAAAACTGATTACATAGGTGATCTATAGGACCTGGGGGCCCTGATTCCTGAATGAGGCCTCTGTGCATTACCACAATACAAATAACAAGTAATAACAACAGTGACAAAGCTTAGGCCAGGGAGAACAAATATGGTTGAAGGTGCAAAGAGCTGAAGAATTGAATTGGAGAGATACAGGACACCTAGGAGATGTCAGGAGCTGCGGAGGAGAAGGCTCTGGCATCACCAGTGTCAAAGCTATGTGAAGGGACAGAATGGAGGTTGGCCTTAGATGGGAGCAAAGATCTGTGAAGAAGTTGGAGCGAATCATGGAGTTTTAAAAACCAAGGCGAGCCGTTTTGACCTGGATGGCGAGCCCCTGAGGGGAGCGTTTGAGGACGGGGAGTGAGGGAGTCGTGTGTGTTTGTACGGGAGAGAAGGCTGGCATGAGCATTCTGTCTTCATTCTTGTTTGTCCTGCTAGTTTGTTTTATTCACCAGTTGTATGATTTGAATCCCTGTTGTCCATCACAAGTTTCCCTGTCTATTCAGTTACAATGTTCCGTGTAGTAGTGTAAAGGGGAACTTACCTATGTCTCTGAATGGGATATGCCCAAGGTTTTAGCACCATTCGGCAATATAGGTACAATGTTATGGCCCACCCTTGCTACAAAAATGAACCATGTTGTTACAGCGCAGGGGAAAAGTGTGTTGTAACAGGGTCCCCAGTCTGATTCTATTTGTTATGTAGTTGTGGCCATGCTGTTTGTCAGTGAAGCAGAGATTGCTTCTATAACCCTTTCGGTTCAGGAATCATCATTCTCTATTCATTTGAGGCTGACTCTTCTCACTGCAAAAATGCTGAAAGTGGAACCATGTCATTGCCCTTTTAAAAAAACATTTTGCTTTTCAGAGAATTTAGATCTTATCTCTCCTCAGTCAATGAGTGCAGGGCACTGGTCTCAGGAATGTTATTGGAGAGATTCTCTCAGGGCCGCCCAGAGGATTCAGGGGGCCTGGGGCAAAGTGGGGGAGCGGACATAAAAAAAGGTGCCACCCGCTGCGGCGCTTGTACTCACCAGGCAGCGGGTCCTTCACTGTCTCCGGGTCTTCCGCGGCACTGAAGGACCCCCCGCCGCGGAAGTGCCGCCAAAGTCCCGGAGCGAGGTGAAGGACCCCCCCGCCGCCGAAGACCCAGAGCGCCGCTGGGTGAGTAAAAATTAAAAAGGCGCCTCTAGCCAGGAAAGGGATTCTCGGCCAGGGCTCGCGGGGGCCCTCCGGGGCCTGGGGCAAATTGCCCCACTTGCCCCCCCCCTGGGCGGCCCTGGATTCTCTAGTTTGACATGTCATCCTGCTCCACTGATGGTAAAAATGAGTTTTTAAGAGCTGCTAAAGGCTCTTTGCCATTGCTTGGTGGAAATACTCTGGGGGCAAGGCAGTGGAAATCCCAGCCCCTCCCCTCTTTACCTTTTTGGGTATTCTCTGTGGAGGGGAGGATTCCAACCGGAAGTGATATTCTGGTGCTTCCCCTGTGCACTGTCAGAGGTTTAGTTATTCAAATATGGCTCTCGGGCGTATCGCCCTGCTGCACAGTGCAGCTATGAGTTTGAGGTGGCTAATCAAAGGGGCTTTCCAGACACATAGGCCATTATTAGTAAGTTTACACTTAAATATGTCTGTGGGTTAAATCTGCGAACTGCAAATAACTTACAAACGGCTGCTCAGCCCTGTAAATAATAGACTCTCGCAAAGTTTCCGAGAAGCGTTAACAACTTTCCTAAATATTTTTACCCTTGTGAATTCTCAAATGTTCCTTTGCACTGAGAAGTTTTTGAGAACAATATAGCGCGCGCTCTCGCTCTCTCTCTCTCTCTCTCTCTCTCTCTCTCTCTCGCTCTCTCTCTCTGAAAAGCTTATCAAGAGGGTGGACGAGGACACCCTCTGTTTAGCAAGGTTTCTCTGTGGTTTCAGTGGCTGGCTAGGGATACAATTAGAACAATTTGAATGACTTGTAGTATATTTATAGGAATTTACAGGCTGCCATGCCGGGTAAGGATAACATTTTCAAAAGTGGGCATACGTTCTAAATCACTTAGGCCCTTTTGAGAAGGATACTTAGGCTCCTAAGTCACTTAGATATTTTTGAGAATTTCACCCTACACCATTACTCCAACTGGTGCAGTATCCTACTCCTGCCAGATGCAAATACACCCGCAGGCACAAATAATAATCTGGATACATCGCACTTTTCATTCTAGGATCTCAAATATTGTTATCCCCATTTGATTACGGGTTAACCTGAGGCTCTGAAATAGAGAAAAGATGTGTGAGGCTAGAAGTATGCATCAGTGCCGTACTCCAGAACTGCACTAGTGCTGCCTGCACCAGCAGAGCTCCCGGCGCTAGCCAGTATCATGGTCTCCTATTATACCAGGGGGAGGTTGGTGGAGGAAACTGTGCATGTGCAAAACAGCCAAGAGATACTGGTGCTGGGAGCACAGAGGAGCTTTAGCGCTAGGTGTTTACTTTACTAAAGCTGGTTGCGTAAATCTTAGTGAATTGAGTGTCTCTGCTGTGTTTGACACTGAAGATCCTCAGGAAACCAAGAGCAGTTTCTCCTTCTCTCAGGGGCCGCTGCATTGATACAGAGTTGCCGTTTCAGTTCAAATTACTTTGACTCCGAGCTATCTCAACACTCCACCTTTTAGGATGCTTTAAGTTGCAGGGCAGGATTTCTGTCCATCCTTTTGCTAGACACTGCTGTGAGTTGTTGCAGAATCTGATGCAGGAAACTTCCCTCCTGATTGTCAAAACTCTCCTTAAACCCACTCACTAATCTCTGACCCACTATCCACCTTCTCCCTGTGTGCTGGGGCTGTGCTCTCCCATCCTAGCTTCCTCCTGATCCCCACCCATTCTCCCCATGCCAGAGACTCTTCCCGTTTTGGGTGTTTGCCGACGTGAGATCATTACCCACTTGCAGCCTCATCAATTTTTAAGTCTCTTCCCTTCCTCCACTGGAACCCCTCAGTCACTTCCCCTCTCTGTTTTTCCCAAACCCGCCGTTTAATTGGTTTCACTCTCCGTCTCTAGTTTTCTTTGCCTTCCATCTTTCACGATGAAAGATGCTCTACAGTCTACAGTACAACTTCTGAACAGAAAAGGCAGGCAGAGGTAGGTTTGCAAGGGGATTTTTAAAATCAAAATCAGTCTGATTTCAGTAAAAAATGTGACCTGGTCTGGTGTATGCAGAGTTGGAGTCTTCATAATTTTATTCCTACTGTAGAAATGCTGACACCCAGAGAACTGCGAGGGGCACTTTTTTTTTTAAGTACGTTCTTTGAGGCCCTCTCACAGGGAGACCCCAAGCTCCATTCAGCCACATAAAGGAAGAAGTTAATATATCTTAGAACTGGGTAGTTCTGTGCATGTTTCAGAACAGAGATCAAGCTCTGCGTGGGAACGAGAGGAAGAGATTTGTATTGGATAGTGTTTGTAAGGCCTTGTCTACAGTAGGAGCATTTTGCTGGTATAAGTATTCCCGTATACTGTATTGGCAAAGCGCACTCCTAGAATGGACATAGCTTATACCAGCAACAGTGAGTCCACCCCCATTCCTCTCCCCTCTCCACGCAAAATAAGCTATACCTGCAAAAGCACAGTTTTGCCATCATAACAGCTAGGGCCTTCTGCCGGCTGGGGATCATGCCTCGTCACACCTCTCTGAGTGACAGCTGTGCTGGCAGAAGTTTGTAGTGTAGATGTGGTCTTAGAAACAACTTCAACACATGTAGGAACGGAATCCAGTGTGCAAGTATGGGACCTGGAGGGGCTGCTGTGTTCACGTTTAGCCTTCAGGGCATGCTGCAAGAATCAGCTTTGCACGGGGGCTTTTTAGAGGAATGTTGCTTGAGGCAGTTTTTAGGGAAGGTGGTGAATATTTTCCTTTTGCTCTGACATGTAATTAGTTATTGCCGTTCTTGGTGGAGATTGCTTTAGGTATTGCCTCTTAAAAACCTTGTCAGGCTTCCTGGATGTTAGGTGCCTTTTGAGGGTGGCGGTGGTGGTATTATGAATCTAAATAACTAACTAACACAAAATAGACAAAGTAGAACACTTTGGGGGTTGTATTCTTGTGCTCTACAAGTGAGACGTCATTAAATCTGGTTGGGCCTTAGCACGTAGAGAATGGTTAAATCAGTGGCTCCGACCTGCGTATATCAAGAGATCAAACTCATAAATGCAAAGGGTATTTGAATCATGTCCGTTTTAAGCAACTGCTGTAGGGTGAAGCCTTGAAATTGACAAGTCAGCAGAGGAACAGTTTTAAGTTGAGTCTCATTAAGGGAAGTGACAGGCTCAGAGCACGCCCTGGACACTCGCTCCGAAATGTGTCTTACCCCAGTTACTGAGGCCCCCTGTCAAAATTGCATAGTCTTGTCTGATCTGTCTGCTCATGTTCCGTCTGTCTGTTGTGAGGTTTTATCCCGCCACCCATCATCGTAGCGTCTGAGCATCTTCCCTGTAAAATCAATAGCAATAGCGAAGTCCCTAGTGGACTTCATGGAGACTCTGGCTTGCCTCCCTTTTGGGGGGGCGAGCTCTGCTTGCAGTGAGGTAAGGTTTTTGCCTTTTTTGTTTTGTTTTTGTTTAAATGTTCAATGCACTTTCGCCATGAGATGAGCTTTTAAGCAACCTATCAGTCTACATAAGAGTTTTTTCTTGTATGGTGAGGCGCATGGCCGAAGACAGGAGGTTGGAAGATAAATTACGATGCTCTCAGCCACTTAGCCAATCGCAAGGTACAATGGGTGAAATCTTGGGCTCCATTTGGGTCAATGGCAAAACTCCCAGTGACTTCAGTGGGGCCAGGATTTCACCCAATGAGTTGTACCCTCCTTGTGCCCCAGGTAAGGAGTGCCTGTTAAAGCACAGCGGAAGGATTCATAGATTTCAGGACCAGAAGGGACCATTGTGATTATCTAGTCTGATCTCCTGTACAACAGGCCAGAGAACCTTCCCAAAATAAACCAATGGTGCGTGGCTTTATCTTACTAAGCGGGGCTAACACACCAAGGTGTTGCTGATTAACCTCTATGGGTATGTCTTAAAACTCCAGTTAACTCTGCGGGGATCTACACTCAGGGTATGTCTACACTACCCGCCGGATTGGCGGGCAGCGTTCGATCCAGCGGGGATCGATTTATTGCGTCTAGTCTAGACATGATAAATCGACCCCCAAGCCCTCTCCCGTTGACTCCTGTGCTCCAGCGCTGCGAGGGGCGCAAGCAGAGTCGACAGGGGAGTGGCAGCGGTGAAGTACGTTGACTTCAGCTACGTTATTCACATAGCTGAATTTCCGTAACTTAGATCGATCCCCCCACCCCAGTGTAGACCAGGCCTCAGTAACTGTACCTTGAGTGAGGGCAGACACACAGCGAAATATCACTTGAGCTGCTGTGTCCACACTGGCACTGCACTTACTCGTGTGTGTTGCTGGGGCTTCTGGAGGCGCATCCCATGATTTAGTGCTGCAGTAATCTGAGCCCTCCATGAATTATTTCCCAGCAAATTGTGGGAGAACTTCTCTGTCCTTCCTGGGCACACGGGGAATTGTGGGAAGGCACTGGAGGACTAGCAGCACTCGAATGGAGCTAGCATGCATCCACACTGCAGAGTGGTCATGTTAGCAGCTGATGAGTTGTGCCAACTCCAGCTCTAGCCTGTACTCCCTGGTGGGCCAGCCAACATCAGCTTTAAAGCACCATCTCTCTCAAGGGAAGGGTACTTGCATGTGGACAGGACTCCGGTTAGGGCAGTGCTCCAATTAGAACTCAGGTTAAGTGTGCAGTGAAGAGAAGCCCTGAGAGCTGGGTGAAATTTCTGCCAAAGTGGAATCACTTCAGTTCCACTTCTGTTATACATAGATTTTGTTCCAGTGCTCTGCCTGGGGATGAATTACACCCTCTCCCAGGCTCATGACATCATAATTACAGAGCTTGTAGACACTTTTCATATGTGGGCTTTAGGATACTCCCCTTTGTAGGGAAAAACAATCTCCTAGCATTGTACAGTAAAGGTCCCAAACTGGAGTGTGTTTGGCTTCTTTTTACTGTGCCATAGTATTTGTTTTAAATGGAGGCATGCGGCCAACAATCAGGAGCCCAAGCTCTGTGGACTCAGTGCAGAGGTGCTTCCGCAATCATGACTTTGGTTTCAAAACCAATCCTGGCTCTCAGTGTCTGTGGAACGGAGCCCAGGATACTCATTGTGTCAGAAGATGAACATTTAGTGGAAGCCTCCTCCACTGCTTTGTTCTGCGTTCCAGGATCTGGAAAGATTCCTCTATCCTGGCTCGCTGCAGTATGCATTTCGCCAGGCTGCTGTGTTAGAGAGAGAGAAGCAGCGCCCAATTCAAGGGGGTAATTTTTATTTTTATGTGGCTGTAATCCTAAAAGGAGGAGTGATGGACAGTTACTTTATGCAAATGCAGGCATTTTCTGCTGCTTATAATTGAATAAATCTAGTAGTTGGCTTCACAGATGGTAGCAGAACCGATGGAGCTTTCAAGGGTACCGCACTGTAGCGTGGACTCAGAAAGAGATGCAAAGAGTTCCTTTCGTTATGCTTTAGGTTGTCAGTATCAGTTTCCCCACCCTCTGATTTCACATTGAGAAGTTTGGGCGGGGGGGTAGGGAGGGGGCATCATAGGGAAAGAAAACTGAGACTTCATAAGGATCATCTAAGAACATAATGGTCTAAGAAAGGAGGAAAGCATTATATCTGGGTGCTGATTCCAGCCATGAGAACCCAACATCACCCCCCATCCTGCTGTTAAAAACTGACCACCACCCCTGTTTCCGCCGGGTGCGTACCAAATGACCCTGGGAAGCAGCTTGCTTATCCTGGCCAGTTTGTGGAGGAAGACATACAGACACTCTTTTCTTAACCTGTGCATTATATAATTTTTTAACATTAGCTTTAATAAAAATTGTAAATATTTGAGTGAAGATGCCAATGGGCTTTGAGCTGCTACTATTTCAGCAACGCAGTGTGTATTTTTACACTCCTGGTGATGTGCTGTCAAGCCTGCCTCGTGCCAGGAATACCAGTGAAGGGGAAGGAGCATGCCCCTGCCGGCTTGCTGTGCTCAGAGAACTCGTGGGAGCATTCAGCATACAGAGCTGGCAAGCGGGGGGTGAGGGCTTGTACAGATGTTTGCAGTACGTCAGAAGACAGCAGCTCCCAAAGGCTGCTTCTCCACTGGCAAAACTTGGACCTGTAATTCGTGGCCACTGGAAGCTGCAGTGTGGACAGGGCTCTGACATTTATAGCTTTGTGCCATCGAACCCTATTCTGAATTAAGGGTCTAACTCAATGTATCCAATTCGTCCTGCTCTGGACAGGGCCTTAGAGGGCTTCATGCAGCTTTCCTGTTTCCCCCTTTTCCAAAGGATGTGTTGTGGCTCGTTCATGGTCGTAAATGTTAAAGTTGACTTGCTCTGAGCTAAAGAGAGAATGAGAGCAACAGCTCTCTTAATCCCTAATGTTCTGTGGGTCTGTACTACAGCAGCACAGCTACGGCACTGCACCTGTGCCCTTGTAGCATCTTCGCGCAGACATCAACGGATGGGGTTTTCCCATTGATGTAGCTAATCCACCTCTCCGAAAGGTGGTAGCTAGGTTGATGGAAGAATTCTTCCATCAGTCTAGCTATGTTCACAGTGTGGGTTAGGTTGATCTAACTCAGGCACTCAGGGCACGAAATTTCTCTGAGCCCTGAGCTATGTAGCTAGGTCGATCTAATTTTTAGGTATAGAGCAGGCCTTTGTGTTACATGTAGGCTGTATATATGTATGTACACACACACCGTCTATAATAGATGTATATACATATAATATATGTATAATATATGGTTATGATGAAGTGAAGCCTGCTTGGCATAGGCAGTGATTTGGCATGAAAATCACATTCAGTCCAGAACCAGTACCAAAAATCACCTGTAGATTGACAACAATGACAGTTCGAATCCAATATATTGTGATCTGCCCGGGTGGGTGCAAGCTCCAAATGCCATGGGAGGGTGGGAGTCTTAATTTTCTAGGGCTACACAACAGTTCTTCCTAGGTCTGGCAGGTCAGGAGATACCTTAAAATCCTAGTCCCGATTACTGGCTGGCTTCCCTCCCTCCACCCCCATTTAATACGTTTTTAGAGGCTGCTATCTTGAGAAACTCCAGAACCAGAAACCATTGTCACAACTGTTACTCACGTGAAAGTGTAGAGCCGGCTCTAAGGACACAAGAGCAGCCGCTAGGATTATATCGGAATTGAAGAGGGGAACAGGAAGTGAGACGGCGAGTGTGTCTACCTTATAATAAAAGACGCGACGCGCGGCCGCAGCTGGCTCTGACTCGGGCTGGCGGAGCTATAGAACTACAGAGTAGGTGTTCGTGCTTGGACTGGAGCCCAGGCTCTGAGACTCCGTGAGGGGCACGGTCTCAGAGCACGGGCTCCAGCCCAAGCCCGAATGTCTGTACTGCAATTTTTAGCCCTGAGGCCCAAGCCAGCTGACTCGGGCTCTGAGACTTGATGCCACTGTTGTTTTTTATTGCAGTGTAGACATAGCCAGTGATTAAGCGCTGATATGACTTACTGTCAGGCTGGGGATGTGATAGTGCTATTTTTTTCTAAGCATTGGTCCCGGGCCAATGATTTTATTGCTCATAGACTTTCCTGGGGTGCTTATCACTGTAGTATCTGAGTACTTCACAAACATAAACTCATTAACCTTCCTGATGCTCCTGTGAGGCCAGGTAGTAATAGTATCCCCATGGAGATCCAAAGCATGGAGAAGTTAAATGACTTGCCCAAAGCCATGCAGGAAGTCTCTGACAGAGCCCATAATTGTACCCAGATCCCAGTCCAACCATAAGACCATCTCAACCACAAGAACATCCTTTCTCTGATCAGGTGTTGTCATGCTACATCTGGCATAAACAAGGGGGTTCACTCCTGGGGGAATTCAGCACCACTGCGCAATGCAGAATTTTGCAGGAATTAATGTGTGCGCAGAATTTCTTTTCCGCTGCAGTGCTGCTAGCTGCCGCTAGGAGCCCCTGGACCTGGCAGAGCCCAGCTCGCACATAGAAGACACTGCTGGGGGGAGTGGGAGGGAGCTGGAGGGTTCCTGGCAGCTGCAGTTCCCAGCATGCTCTGAGGGAAGGAGACGGCGGCATGCAGGAAACTCCATGCAAGCCTGGGACGAAGCATCAGGCTGTTTCTCCCTCTGGATCCCTGGGCTCTGGGAGGGGAGGGGGACCTCCGCTGGGCTCTGGGGGGGTAGGGAGATCGGTATCTGGGCTGGGGGGGTCCACAGCTGGGCTCTGGGGTGGGGGAGATGGGGCAGGTGTCTGGGCTCTGGGGGGGAGGGGATGCGGGTGTCTGGACCGGGGGGGCCCCGGGGCTGGGCTTTTCGGGGCGGGGAGAAGGGTTGAGGGTGTCTGGCCCCCTGGCTGGGCTCTGGGGCCAGGGAGGGGGCAGAGAAACAGGAACTGAGTTGTCATAGGGGTTTCTTTAACTCTCTACTCCTGGAGGAATTTTTGTGTGTCTGTATTGTTAGACCAGGGGTCTCAAACTCAAATGACCACGAGGGCCACATGAGGACTAGTACATTGGGCCGAGGGCCGCATTTACTGACACCTCCCCCCCGCTGCCCTCGGCCCCGCCCCCACTCCACCCCTTCCATGAGGCCCCGCCCCTGCCCCGCCTCTTCCCACCCCTTCCCTGCCCCCATTCCAACCCCTTCCCCGAAATCCCCACCCCAACTCTGCCCCCTCCCTGCCCCCAGGGGGCGCAGGAGGGGTTTGGGGTGTGGCGGGGGCTCAGGGCAGGGAGTTGGGGTGCGGTGGGGGTTCAGGGCAGGGGGTCAGGGTGCAGGGTGCAGCAGGGGGCTCAGCAGGGGGTCGGGGTGTGGGGTGTGGTGGGGGTTCAGGGCAGGGGGTTGGGGTGCAGGAGGGGTGCAGCGGGGGGTTCAGGGCAGGGGGT
>QXTE01000102.1:1682493-1716366 GCA_003942145.1 Platysternon megacephalum
CACCGCCCCCAGCAGCTCCCATTGGCCACAGTTCCCCATTCCCAGCCAATGGGAACTGCTGGGGGCGGTGCCTGAAGCAACAGCCACACACACCCCTGCGCCCCTCCTTCCCCAGGTTCCAGCCGCTTTCCGGCGCGGGGGCAGGGCAGGCAGCCGCTCTAGGTAAATGTTGGGGGAGGGCGGGGGGGCCGTGAGGAGCTCGCGGGCCGCATGCAATAACCCTGCAGGCTGCGTGTTTGAGACCCCTGTGTTAGACATACTTGCTGACAGGTATTTTGAAATAAATTACCAAAATAATTGAAACTGATGTGATTATGTAGTGTTATTTTGACAAATAAAATGTGCAGAATTTTAAAATATTGTGCACAGAATTTTTATTTTTTTGGTGCGGAATTTTTTAAACTTTGGCTCAGAATGCCCCCAGGAGTAGGGGTTGGAGCACAGGACCGTGGGACTCTGGTCCCTGGACTCTAATCCTTTCTCTGCCAGTAGAACTTTGTGGAACCTTGTCCAAGGTTGCACAGCAGAAGTAGCTCTGCTCCTGTATAATGCCACCTACCCTTACAGCCAGGAGGGGAGGTGCAATTAGCTATCTATAAAGTTTCTTAAATTCCTTGTATGCATACATGCCACAGAACCCCAAACACACAGAGGTTTGTTTGCATCCAAGGTTTTTTTGCCTTGTTTACACCAGGAGATTGTGGAGAAAGCCTCTCAAATGTGAACCAAACGTCAACTGATGCGGGATTGTCTTTCTGAGTGTGCAAACAGACAGCCTGACACCAAAGGTCCCAGGGATGGGAACTGCTACGGCATTCATGACGATCACCCTGGAGCTTAGCGGGGGTCCAGGTGCTTTAACTGTTTCACAGCTGATTTTCTCAGCAGAAATATCCACAAAATATAGTGAAGCCGGTGGCAGTTACTTGGGCTGTGATAGAGGAAGATGGTTGTGATCAAGAGCGTATGGTTCAGATAACTAGGAGTTTCAAGCCTCATCCCATAATTTCAACCCCACCAACTTAGTCCAGGTTGGGGAGGGAACGAAGAGTGTCAGTCTTCCTCCCTAGTGCTAGAAGCCTCAACTGAACCTGGGTGGCCATTACCCAAACCACTAGCTGCCTCCTTCTGTGTCCTAAAAGGCCCACCTGCCCCCAAAGCAGGTGCCCCACACCTCAGTATCTACAGCTTGTCTCAACACTAAATGCAGCAGCACAGTGACACATGAGAATTTGTAAAATGTGGCTAACACCTCCTTTCTCACGCCTCGTCTGTCTTGTAAGCTCTTCACGTCTCACTGTGTTTGTGCAGTACCTAGCACAGGATCTCAGCTGCAGTGCAGGAAATGTCGATTTTGTTCTCTCACTAAGGACCAAATTAGCTGGTGTCAGTGGCGTTCTGCTGATTGACACCAGCAGAAGCTCTGGCCCTGTACATGCATCCTGTTTTCATTCATGTTCCTTTCCCTATGCACTGTGATCCCTTATGCACTGCTCTCCCTGAGAGTGTCCTGAGGTAGTGCCTGACTCGAGCAGAATAAAAGAAAGATACAATATGAAGCCATGTTGCACATTCATGCAATGCTGTTTCTTTTCATTTACTAAGCTCTAAGTCATGATGCAGTGCAAGCAGTGAAAGAGTATCTGCATTAAAGACTAGAGCCTTAGTACATTCACTATGAGCGAGAAAGGTACAATACGTTACATTCAGTGCCTTTTCTCCTGAAGGATTTCAAAGCACTTTACAAACTACTTTCATATTTCTAAGAAAGGTATGTTCAAGAGGTTTAGAATGAACACCTTTCCCAGCCTTAACTGTAGCATCTACTCCTTCAGCTACAATGCTGTACTAAACAGGAATCCCCTCAAATGCACCCACTTCTACTGTTGGACAAAGCAGCAGTTTGCAGTTTATCAGCACGCAGCACAGCAGTTTATGGACAATGAAGAAGTTACACAGGTTTATTTTTACCTCGTGTGACTCATTTCGGAGGATTTGGGTCAAAGGAGGAAACGTAGCACAGGTCCAAAAAAAGGCAAACAAATCTCTTGGAATCGGAAGGTCCAAGGACAACTTAGAGATGGTGGCAGATAGCAAACGAACTATGAGTTGGCAATGTGCAGTGCCAGCAAGTCTAAAACCACTGCTGCCCTCAGATGAACTTGCAAGTAAAACTATCGAGGAAATAGTGCTGAACACATAACTCGAATCCAACAGCATCTGGAATCGCTGGGCAGTTCTGGCTCCTCCAGCTCAGGCAGGATATAGAATAACTAGAGGATCGGAAAAGGACAACAGAACAGATACAAGGATTGGAGGATGGGACGTGCATGCTGCCGGGCCTATCCTATTGTCCTTACTCAAAACTCCTGCTGCCCTAAGTGGGAGTTTGGAGGAAGAACTGCAGGATTTGGGTCATAGCGTAGAAAAGCCAAGCCATGCAGGAACACAGTCGCACCTTCAATCGGTGGTATAAATGGAGGAAGGGAACTCTTCAGTCTGAGCAGAAGGCAGGACAAGGAACAGTGTCCTGAAGCGGAGACAAATTTACATGGGACTTTCGGAACCAGATCTTAACAGTGAACACAACTGGCGATTGGGACTAAGGTCCAGGCACCTCCCCAGCAGTGAGCTGCAGCAGTAGTGAACAGCCCTCTAAAATGCAGGGAGACCAGTGTGGAAGAGCCAGGGGGTCCTGGCAGAGGCTCTCTAATTCTGTGTGACTCACTACAAACAAAGATGGATCTTCTCTTGTGTTCATTCCAGATGAACAGTTCCCTCCCCAACCCCGCTCCACAGTGTCTGCCCTCAAAATATAATAAAAATAATCCAGTAAAACAATGAATGATGAAAACTTTGGTTGGAGATGATGGGTGCTGGGTGGTCTTTTAGTTAAAGCACGGGCCTGGGAGTCAAAAGATTTGGGTTCTCTCCCCCTGCTCTGCTACAGACTATAGATGTGACCGTGGGCACATCCCAGAGTTCGCCTGAGGCTCAGTTTCCTTGTCTGTACAATGGGGACAATACACCTCTTTCACAGCTGGAAGTCACGATGGATCAATTAACCATGCCTATAAGACCACAGAGGGTGCCAACACAATCCTGTTCTGGGAACCCAATCTGCTCCAGGGATTAGAAGCCTAGATAGTGCATTATAGTATAGGGGACCAATACAGGAAACAGGCCCTCTGCCGAGAATTCCCTGCCACTGGCCACACACACATCCACTCCAGGAACAGACTGTGAGAGTGACCCGCCTAGGATAAGCTCCTGAGCTGGGAATGGGAGGGACAGCCCCTTAGCCCTAATTCAGCAAGGTGCTTAAGCACATGTGTTACTGTAAGCACCTGGGTAATGCCAGTGAAGTCAGTGGGACTCTGCCTGTGCTTAAAGTTAGGTGTGTGCTTCAGTGTTTTCAGGATCATGCCAACGCCCTGATGGTGCCCAACAATAATGAAGAGCTGCAGGACGCAGCGTAGGCGGTCTACATACAGCATAAGGAGGGGGGAGAAGGAGCTGGGAGGGATGCTGTTTACAAACACATCCCCTCCAATTACTCATTGAGAATGGCAGATGTCACGAAGGGATCCAAAGGTACCTTGACTCATATTGCACTCGGTTTTCAGAGCCCACAAGTAGGCAGAAAAGGTCATTTTGTTGCCGGGTGCTGATGGAATATAAACACGGAGGCCACGTGGGCTTGTCACATTCCCGCAAGAAAGGCAAGCGTCTGTGTGACGATGGGAATCCGACATGGAAATACACAAGAGATGAAAAACAACCTCCCCCCTACTCCCAGCTCTCTTAGCAACCCCTTCCAGTCTCCTCTCTCACATCACCCAGCAGCCGAGAGTGGGAATAAAAAAAGCAAGATGCCTTTTGAATGAGTGCCAAGGTTGATTTAATTAGCTGTATTGAATTCATTAACTTTTGAACGATGTGTCTGCCGCAAAGCACAAATTATAAGTTGTGAGTGGCAGCGGTGCGCTGCACCGATCTGCCAAGAGACTCAGCAAAGCAGAAAGATTGACCTACTTTTATCAGATCTGAAGGGATCGCCGTTTAATGCTCTTCTCGCAATGACACTAAGCTGCGGTTCTCCCTCCCCACCTGGTAGCATTTGGGAAGCTTTTAATCCCTTCCTAAGAGGCATTTCTCCTCTGATAAAATATGGCTAGATGGGGAGACTCAATCAAACGGGACCTTGCACAGACACACAGGTCTGTGTGCAGGTGTGTGTATCTGTGCTCTGCCTGGGAGAGTCGGTTTGTATTGAGAAAGAGTTCGTACAGTATGTATTGACTGGCTGTGCACTGACTCTCTGACTGTGACTTGCTTCCTCTCTCTCCCTCTCTCTCTCCCTGCTATTCCACTGATTTGTTTTGTTTTTAAATTTAACTACTGCCGTATTCTATAGTAATAGACACATGCACTGCAATGCACATGGTAGGGCTGTTTTAGTCACCCAACAAAAATACTATGGCAACCTATAGATTCAAAGGCCAGAAGGGACCTTTGTGATTGAGAACCCTGAGAACACAGGCCCTACAACTTCCCCAGAATATTCTTAGAGCAAATCTCTTTAGAAAAAATCTCCAACCTTGATTTAAAATTGTCAGTGATGGAGAATCCACCACGATCCGTGGTAAGTTGTTCCAATGGTTAATTACGCACTGTTAAATTCAGACTGGAAATAAGGCATACATTTTTATTTCGCTTCAACCTCCAGCCATTGGATTGTGTTATGCCTTTCTCTGCTAGATTGAAGAGCCCATTACAGGTCTGTCGCATCTTACGCGCATTTAACATGTGCGATTTCAACTTTACACGGTCGTCTAAAACAAAACAAAAGAAAAGAAAAGAGAAAAATAACAATTTTAATACTGTACCTGTAGTGCGGGCGATTCCGCCGGCCATTACACTCAATGTAATTTTGACTATACGCGATTTTCGCTTTATGCGCTGACTGCAGAACGTAACCCCAGCGTAAGATGTGACAGACCTGTATTAAATATTTGTTTCCCTTGGTAGTACTCTGAGACTGTAACTTTCTCTTTGTTAAGCTAAATAGATTGAGCTCCTTGAGTCTGTAACTAATTTTAGGCATGTTTGCTAATCCTTGAATCATTCTTGTGGCTCTTCTCTGAACCCTCTCCATTTACCAACATCTATCTTGAATTGTGAGCACCAGAACTGGGCACAGTATTTCAGCAGTGATCACACCTTTTATCTGTCTTGTCTGTTTAGATTGTGAGCTCTTTGGGGCAGAGGCTCTCTCTCGCAATGTCTGGGGTATGGTGCTTAGCACTGTGAGGCCTGATCTCAGTTGGGTGGTACTGTAATACTAATCATAACTATCCACAGGGTAGATACCAGGGTAGGAGATTTGGGTTTTGTTGACATTTGGTTTAGAAAGAAATTAAAACAGCAAAAACACTACCAAAAATAGTCAATTTTGTTGTCTCCCCCAGCCTGCCCCTCTGTTTCTCTTGTACTGTTTTGTTTACAACTGTCCCCTTGTAGCTTTCCTCCGAAGACCTAAGAGCACTTGGGCAAACATTAAACCTCACAAAGTCCCTGTGAGAGAAGTATGATGCCCACTATTACAGACAGGCAGACTGACTCCCACAGAGGGTTACATAACTGGTCCAGTGTTTCACAATGAGCCAGCAGCAGATTAATGAATCGCATGCAGGAGCCCTGACTCCTTACTCTTTGCTCTAATCACGGGGTCCAAACTCCTTCCCCTCACACTCCATCCTTTGTCAGAAACCTAAATCATTGAACAGTGATCCAGCAAAATATCCTGGAGAAGATCAAACATCTCTGCCAAGCAGTGCAGGAAGAAAAACCCCAGGCGGAGGGGAAAGGGTTGACCTGAACTAGCTACATTGAGATCAAAACTACAGTGCCTTTCTCTACTAGGACTTTACAATGAGAGAGCTAGCTTGATGTAAAAAGATACACCTTTCCTTGCAGTGAGGGCAAAGCCTCAGGCTTGTCTACACTTACTACTTAGGTCGACCTAGCTCGGTCGCCTAGAGATGTAGTTAAGCTGAACTAGTCCTCAGGATAGACACTGCTAGGTGGATGGAAGAATTCTTCCGTCCACCTAGCTACTGCTTCTTGAGAAGGTGGATTTACTACAGCAGTAGAAAAACCCCTTCTGTCGTCGTAACAAGTGTCTATGCTAGCTGGATTAAAGCTAGTGCAGGTACATCTACAGTAGCTGCAAATCACACTCCTGGCTGCAGTGTAGATGCACCTTAAGTCTGGTTCTGACACTTGCTACCCTCAATGACCTCGGGTAAGTTACTTCACCTCTCTGTGTCTGTTTCCCCCTCTGTAAAATGGGATAATCCTTCCCTGTCTGCTTGACCAGGAGGGGTGACGATGTTTCTAAAGTGAATGTCAAATCCTTTGGAGATGAACAGCTCAAGATAAGTGCTAAGGATTATTTTTAAGACACCCCCCCCCCCCCCCCCCCCCCCCCCCCCCCCCCCNCTTTGCTAATTTGTGGCCGAAGTCCGGCTGGCCTTCATGTGATCAGTTTAGGTGCTGTATAGAAATGTATTGAATAGTAAGCGAAGTTGTCTATTTTTTAATCATGAAAAGGGTGCGATGCTCCCATTAACTTTGTCCTGCGTGAATGATGAACAGCCCCAGCTGGTTGGCAGGGTACTTTGGACAGCCCTGTTATCAACTTAACTTAGATACCTTATGTGTGGCTGAACTATCCAAGAACCCAGCCATAGAGTTGTGGTTTGTGATGAACCCTTAACTCAGCTCCACATCTAAGTCGCCCATGGAGAGAGAACTGTAGGGAGCTGAAAAAAAACGGTTAAAAATATATTCGGTGGACTGGAAAAACCCTCTCATGGCCTTATTCAGTTCTTACCAGATGTACAGTAAAACCCAGTGTCTTGCTAGAACGTGATTGACACGGGGGGCCTGTGTTTATTCTCTGCACCTGGGCAGCTGATTGACCATTTTAGAAATCAGATTGCTACTTTGTAGTAATAATAAATGAGTGCACTGACTCAGCCCAGGCTAACTTGCCCACTGGCTGAAAAGGGAAGGTTAACCCCCAGCTCTGTGTATGTGCATTAGGGACGTGTGGTCAGGCTGTTTCAACAACAGTCCTGTGTTTGCTTTGTGTTTTACAGGGCAGAAATGGTTCTCAAACACAGCTGGCTGTAACGCAGCAAAGGGAGTGGCGCACGGTTCTGGAAAGGAGCAGGACGGCAAAGCACTGGCTGTACACACCGCCCCCGAGGCGGTGTACCAGACTGAAGTGGGGTGTGATGGGAAAATGCCGGTGGGCTTTTGGTTGGTTGATGGCTCTTTCCTGTTTCCAGATACTCAGTTTGATACCTGATCATCTGAAGCTTCTGCCCCATGGGGCAGATTCCTCCTTCCATTCCCACGAGCAGCAGGGGAGCCAAAGCCAGTGGGAAAGACAGGGAAAGTGCCCTTTCTAGCCTTCCTGGCTGTGGGTGGGGCTGCGACGGAGCAGGGAGCCGTCTTGTGAGAATTCTCTGAGATTACATCTGCGATCTGGTCCACTGCAGAGGGAAAGACCATGGGGCCTGGGAACAGCAGGAGTCAAGGAGACAATGGTAGCACCCAGCTATTTACGTAGAGGGCTCTATGATCATTACTTGCCCACCTGCAACTATGTTACCAGGGAGAGCAGTGTAAGGGTTTTCGTAAATGGCCCCTGGTTTATAGTCAGATTGACATTCGTCAACTCAGTGTCTCTCTAATGGAAGGTGCTGCATTGTGGAAAACTAGCCTCTGTTTAGCCAAGTTCCTCCAACACTGCCAAGTCAGTGCATTTGACTGGTACATACAGGAGGGAAACCTGGAGCAGTTCCTTACTTCCCCTATTACCCGAGCATCTCACCAGCGTTAATATGGGAATACCCCTGCGAGAAAAATGCCGTTATTCCCATTTTATAGAGCGGTTAAGGGCGGAAGGGCCCACTAGATCATCTAGTCTGATTTCCTGTATACCACAGTCCACCCGCTCGGGGAACTGAGGCCCAGAGCGTACGTCCCATTGATTGTAATGGGAGTGAGGCACCTGTATACCTTTGAGGCTCTGGGCCAGAGAGATTTAGCTTATCCTGGAAGTTTGTGTCAGAGCAGGGAATTGAACTCAGGACTCCGGAATTCAGGCCATTGCTCCTTCTGTTATGATCCTTTCCTCTGTGTGACCCTCAACACCACTCATCCAGGATGGAGAAGGGTTGTTAAACCCCCAGAGAGAGAGAGAGAGATAATATGAAGGAAGGCTGTCACTTAACTGGTGCCAAAACTCCAGTCATATTGGAAGCAGTAACATGTTCTCCTCAGAACAGGCTGATTACATAAAGCCCTTTATAAGCAGTACTGCTATCTCCTTTAGGGAGGAGAGTCCTTCCTACGGTTTTGGGGGTGTTTCGAGGTTTTGTGGTTCAGCTTTCAAGCTGGTTATTGATAGTAGGGATGTTTTCCTTTTGACTTCATCTGTTGCTGATGCTGCAGAGCCGGCTGTGCCCTGAGAAGGTTCCTATCTCTCTATCAGGTATGACTAATTGCATTGGGGCAACAGTAACACTGATAACGTTGTATTTTTCTCTAGAACAGCTCCGTTACAAACTGCCTGGTAGTTGAACTCTGTCGAATGTTTTTGCAGGGCCTTTGCTGATAGCTCAGGCCAGATAACTTGTGAATGTGGGCGAATATGGAAAGCACGGGATATTCCACCCCATCTGTGACACACACACACAGGCCAGGAACAGACTTGTTTTTATCAGTTGCCTGGGTCAGCTTTTAGCTGTGCGTTGTGGCTGCCGTGCAGGAAACTGACCAGTTCTCACCTCCGTAGTGTTTCGGGACGGCCACTATGGACACTGTGGCGGGTGAGGGCCTGCATCCAGCCAACAGCAGGGCTGCTGCTTGCGGTGGCTCCAAACTAGCCCTTCTTTCCCCTGGTCTGTGCATCTGCTGTGCCCTGTCTCCCTCTGATCCCCAACGCTTGCCTCCTCCATCTATTCAGGGCACCGAGTGGGAGAGTTCAAATGAGGGCCTGGGACAAACAGGCATGGAACACCGAGGGGCTGGCAGCCGGCGGGAGCAGGAGAGCAGGGACCCTTAGGGTATGTCTATGCTGCAGTTAAAACCCCCTGGCTGGTCCATGCCAGCTGACATGGGCTCAAGGGGCTCCACTGTTTAATTGCAGTGTAGACACTCGGGCTGAAGCCCAGGGTCTAAGACCCTGTGAGGTGGGAGGGCCCCAGAGCCCAGGCTGCAGCCTGATCCCGGATATCTACACTGCAATTAAGAAGCCCCTTAACCCGAGCCCCTTAGCCTCAGTCAGCTGGCCTGGACCGGCTGCAGGTATCTAATTGCACTGTAGATACACCCTCAGTTTCTCTTGACACTGGTGGGGAGTGGAATCCCTCTTTAAATGCTCCCGGGAGTGGGGAGGATAGGAAGGTGCAAGAAGCCTAGGGAGGAAGGATGTTCCAGTGTTAGGGTACTAGCCTGGGACTTGGCAGATCTTGGGGCAAGTCCCTGTTCTGCTGAGACTGACATTGGGAAGTCACTTAGGCTACACCTATACTGCAGCTGGGAACAAGCCTCCCAGCCTGGATCGAGAGACTAGTGCTAGCAGGCTTCAGCTAGTGCACTAAGAATAGTGGTTTGCGCATTGTGGCTCGGGCCAGCTCGGTCTGAGTCTGGGGGGCCAGGCCAAGGCCCCACTTGTGCTGCAACATGCACGCTGCTATTTTTAGCCTGCTAGCGTGAGTCTGGCTACCCCGACCTGGGAGGCTTGCTCCCAGTTGCCGGGTAGACGTATCTTTAGTGTCTGAGTCCTAGCACTTCCCTAATACACAGCTGCTGCTACACTGAAAAAGCCTCCATTAAAAGAATGTTATTGAGGTTGCAAAGTCAATACACTCAAATGTTAGGAAATGCCAGAATTGAGGTTGCTTGTACAGAATTTCTTAACATGGGCAAAACACTGTATTTTTTCCCTAGCTTTGTTATCATAAAGAGCTGAACCATTTGGGCTGAGATTTCCCCCCAAAATATTGGCTGACACCCCATGTTGAAAACTTCAGCCCAGAGGGTTACAGCTTGGTTAAAGTTATTAGCACTGAAAAGAGAGTCTCAGAATGGGAAAAGTCTGGCAACCTTAACCAGAGACGGTGCTACCAGCCCCACCTGTAATATAATAAATATATTAGATTGGGAGGTGTCCAGATACTATGGGAATGGGGGCCATATAAGTGCCACAAATAGAGAGAGTATTTTTTTTGGAGAAGGGATTGACAGAGGAATAAGATCCTGGAACCCAAGGAGTTGGTATTCTTCCTTTATCTCACTGCTCAGGGTTCACCCTTGCATCTTTGATTCTGCCCTTTCCTGGGCAGCCCCATTGCTGAGACTCTCCTTACATGCACTGATCTCTCTGGTCTTCCTGTTTCTCATCTTGTTCCCACACAGTGTGTCCTAAAGACTGCCACATAAACCATCTTTCTCTTCTGCTGCACTGATCCATTCCCTTCCCCTTGTTCTCTGTGTCACATGAAGGCTACTTGCCTTCATCTTCCAGACTCTTTGCAATCCTTCCCCCCCCCCCCGATGATGTCTGCTCCCCTCCCTCCCCCCAGCCTTAGGCTGCTCCAATACACAAATAATGCCTAGCATTTGCACGTTTACAGCTATCAAAGCTCTTAACAGAGTTATATCCTAATGATGCAGAATGGGAAACTAAGGCCGAGTCTACACTGGGAAATTAGGTGGGCTTAACGACATTGATCGAGGGTGTGAAAAATCCACAGCCCTGAGCGGCGTTGCTAAGCCAACCTAAGTCCCCATGTAGACAGTGCTAGGTCAATGGAAGAAATCTTGTTGACCTAGCTAATGCCTCTCCTGGAGGACCCCTCCTGTCAGCCTAGGTAGTATCTACATTGAAGCGGTGCAGCAGCGTAGCTGCCGCTGTAGCGTTTGAAGTGCAGACAGACCCCGAGGCGCACGGAGCTAAAATGTCTTGCACAAGGGCTCAAAGCACATCAGTGACAAAGCAGACCCAGTCGCCCCAACTCTCATTCCTCTTCGCTATCCACTAAACTGTACTGCCTCCCCTCAGGAGCTGATAACAAGTGCACTAGCCACGCGCCAGTTACGTAAACAGAGGGAAAAGCTTACCCTGTCCTTAGCTCGCTTCATTCTGCCAGGTGTGGGAGGGAGTCCTGACCGAATGCATGATGTCATCCACTAGGTGTGCTGCCATAACCGAAGCACAACAGGGACAACATGGCAGTGTTCAACTTCGAATAATTTCCCTCGTCCCTGTCAGTTACACTGTAATGTACTGAGAGAAGGAGACGAGGGGATTTGGTCTCAATTACGTTCTAAAAATGACGATGGCTGTGCAGTCTGCCCTTGCTTTGGCTCCAAGACACTACTTCACATAAGGCCTTCACAGATTTCTCTTGACAGTCTGCATTTCACTTTTTCCATGGACCTGCACTGTGCGTTATTTCAGACAGATCCAGTGAATTAACATAGTGTAGCTACTTTGGTAATTACATGCCCAGATTCTGCTCTGCTCCTTTCTACGTAGTTTCGACTGCTTCCCAGACAGAAAACGTCCTTCACCTTCTACAGTGTTGCAAAGTATCACCCAGAGTCCTTGCTCAAGGGAGGCGGGTGGGGGGGAGAAATGCCATTTCCAAATGCACTTCTAGCTGTGGCTTTAAGGCTGGCTCTACTGAGTCTTTGTACTGATTAAAAAATTTAAGTTGGAGTGTGATTCACTGATATAGTTAAATTGCTAAGACCATTGTTTGGATGCAGTTACATAGATGTTGGCCAACACAAGTTATTGGGCTCAGTATGGGGTAAGCAGGTGAAATACACTGACCTGTGTTATACAGGAGTTCAGAATCAAAGAGCTAATGGTCCCTTCTGGCCTTGGAATCTATGTATTGATGGCTATGCTGGTATAAAGGCGTGTAACTGGTCCATAATAGGGGGTTGTACCACTTTATATGGGTTTCAAACCAATAGAGAATCCTAGAAATGTGGGGCTGGAAGGGACTTCAGGTCCAGCCCCCCTGCCCTGTGGCAGGACCAAGTAAACCTAGACCATCCCTGTGATGTGTGTGTCCAACTTGTTTTTAAATGCTTCCAATGATGGGGACTCCACAACCTCCCTTGGGAGCCTATTCCAGAGCTTAACTACCCTTAGAGTTAGAAAGTTTTTCCTAATATCTAACCTAAATTTCCCTTGCTGCAGATTAAGCCCATTACATCTTGTCCTACCTTCAGTGGATGTGGAGAACAATTGATCACCGTCCTCTTTATAAGCAGCAAAGAATCCTGTGGCACCTTATAGACTAACAGAGGTTTTGCAGCATGAGCTTTCGTGGGTGAATACCCACTTCTTCGGATGCAAGTAGTGGAAATCTCCAGGGGCAGGTATATATATGCAAGCAAGAAGCAAGCTAGAGATAACGAGTTTAGTTCAATCAGGGAGGGTGAGGCCCTGTTCTAGCAGTAGAGGTGTGAAAACCAAGGGAGGAGAAACTGGTTCTGTAGTTGGCAAGCCATTCATAGTCTTTGTTTAATCCTGAGCTGATGGTGTCAAATTTGCAGATGAACTGAAGCTCAGCAGTTTCTCTTTGGAGTCTGGTCCTGAAGTTTTTTTGCTGCAGGACGGTGACCCTAACATCTGCTATTGTGTGTCCAGGGAGGTTGAAGTGTTCTCCTACAGGTTTTTGTATATTGCCATTCCTAATATCTGATTTGTGTCCATTTATCCTTTTCCTTAGAGACTGTCCAGTTTGGCCTATGTACATAGCAGAGGGGCATTGCTGGCATATGATGGCGTATATTACATTGGTGGATGTGCAGGTGAATGAACCAGTGATGGTGTGGCTGATCTGGTTAGGTCCTGTGATGGTGTCGCTGGTGTAGATATGTGGGCAGAGTTGGCATCGAGGTTTGTTGCATGGATTCGTTCCTGAGTTAGAGTTACTTTGGTGCGGTGTGCAGTTACTGGTGAGAATGTGCTTCAGGTTAGCAGGTTGTCTGTGGGCGAGGACTGGCCTGCCACCCAAGGTTTGTGAAAGTGTGGGATCATTGTCCAGGATGGGTTGTAGATCTCTGGTGATGCGTTGGAGGGGTTTTAGCTGGGGACTGTATGTGATGGCCAGTGGAGTCCTGTTGGTTTCTTTCTTGGGTTTGTCTTGCAGTAGGAGGCTTCTGGGTACACGTCTGGCTCTGTTGATCTGTTTCCTTATTTCCTCGTGCGGGTACTGTAGTTTTGAGAATGCTTGGTGGAGATTTTGTAGGTGTTGGTCTCTGTCTGAGGGGTTAGAGCAGATGCGGTTGTACCTCAGTGCTTGGCTGTAGACAATGGATCTTGTGGTGTGCCCGGGATGGAAGCTGGAGGCATGAAGGTAGGCATAGCGGTCGGTAGGTTTTCGGTATAGGGTGGTATTAATGTGACCATCACTTATTTGTACTGTGGTGTCCAGAAAGTGGACCTCCCGTGTAGATTGGTCCAGGCTGAGGTTAATGGTGGGGTGGAAGCTGTTGAAATCTTGGTGGAATTTTTCCAGAGTCTCCTTCCCATGGGTCCAGATAATGAAGATGTCATCAATGTAGCGTAGGTAGAGAAGGGGCGTGAGTGGACGGGAGCTGAGGAAGCGTTGTTCCAGGTCGGCCATAAAAATATTGGCATATTGTGGGGCCATGCGGGTGCCCATAGCGGTGCCACTGATCTGGAGATACATATTGTCATCAAATTTGAAATAGTTGTGTGTGAGGATAAAGGCACAGAGCTCAGCAACCAGTTGTGCTGTGGCATCATCAGGGATACTGTTCCTGACAGCTTGTATTCCATCTGTGTGTGGGATGTTTGTGTAGAGAGCCTCTACATCCATGGTGGCTAGGATGGTGTTTTCTGGAAGGTCACCAATGCTTTGTAGTTTCTCTTTATAATGCGTCCTCTTTATAACAGTCCTGAACATAAGAACAGCCATACTGGGTCAGACCAGTGGTCCATCTAGCCCAGTATCCTGTCTTCTGACAGTGGCCAATGTCAGGTGCTTCAGAGGGAATGAACGGAACAGGTAATCAAGTGATCCACCCCCTGTCGCCCATTCCCAGCTTCTGGCAAACAGAGGTAGGGACACTTCAGAGCAGGGGTCTCAAACTCAATTTACCGTAGGGCCAGTGCTAGTCCTCAAATCCTCCCAGCAGGCCAATAATGTCACTCATGCCACCCAGAATCCACCCCCCAAAACTCTGCCCCCCAAAACTCTGCCCCCCACCTGCCTAAGGCTCTAGGAGGGAGTTTGGGTGCAGAAGGGGTGAGAGGTTGGGCTCTGGGAGGGAGTTTGGTTGGGGGAGGAGGTCTGGGGTAGGGGTCTGGGGTGCAGGCTCTGGGATGGAGTTTGGGTGCTGGGTGCAGGCTCTGGGCTGGGGCGGGGGGTGGGGGTGCAGGAGGAGGGGGTGGGGTTGCAGGCTCTGGGAGGGAGTTTGGGGGGGGGAGGGGGTCGGGGGTAGGGGTCTGGGGTGCAGGCTCTGGGAGGGAGTTTGGAGGTGGGAGGGGGTGTGGGAAGGGGGAGGAGGGTGCAAGCTCTGGGAGGGAGTTTGGGGGCAGAAGGGGGTGGAGGTGCAGACTCTGGGAGGGAGTTTGGGGGCAGGAGGGGGTGGAGGTGCAGGCTCTGGGAGGGAGTTTGGAGGTGGGAGGGGGTGTGGGAAGGGGGAGGAGGGTGCAAGCTCGGGGAGGGAGTTTGGGGGCAGAAGGGGGTGGAGGTGCAGACTGGGAGGGAGTTTGGGAGATGGCCCGCAGGTCGCGAGTTTGAGACCCGTGCTTCAGAGCATGGGTTTGCATCCCTGCCCATGCTGGCTAATAGCCATTGATGGACCTAGCCTCCATAAACTTATCCAGATTGGAAGACGGTTATCAGGTCCCCCTCCTCAGTCATCTTTTCTCAAGACTAAACATTCCCAGTTTTTTCAACCTTTCCTCATAAATCAGGTTTTCTAAACCTTTTATCATTTTTGTTTCTCTCCTCTGGACTCTTTCCAATTTGTCCACAAGCTTCCTAAATTGTGGTAGCCAGAATTGGGGACAGTACTCCAGCTGAGGCCTCACCAGTGCCAAGTAGAGCAGGACAGTTACCTCCTGTGTCTTACATAAAACACTCCTGCTAATACAGTTAAAGCAGTGCAAAATCTTTGTGTAGACAAGTCCTAAGAATCCTGGGAAAAGCCCTGTGCGGACTCGGGGGATGATTATGCTACAGAGACCATATTGGCTTAGCTATGCCAGCATAGCCCCGGAGTGTAGCTGCAGCCAACACTGACAAAAGAAATTGTAGGAACACCACCTCCTTGGTCAACAGAAACACGGAGGGTTTTGTTGTGTTGCTCAGGAGTGTAGTTTTTTTCACACACCTGATAGACATAGCTACGCTGATATAACTTTCAAGTGTAGGCCAAATCTAGGAAAACAGGCCATGTTTGAAAATGTGTTAGCCAACATGTTTTCATACATGGCCTTTTTTCCTGCTGTAGACACAGTTTAACCCCTTTAAAAACTTGTTCGCTGGTCATGATCCACTCCTGGGGGGCGAGAAACTGGAGACTTTCAGGGTTTGGCCTAAGAGGAGAAATACGGGTTACGTTCAGTGTTACAAGAGTAATTGTATCCCTCAGTAAACTCTCCTGGTTTGTGACCTTGCCATCACAAACGGAAAAGAGGGAGGCGTTGTGAGTCAGCAGACCCTGGATTCTGTTCCCACCTCTACCACTAACCTGCTGTGCGACCTTGGACAGATCAATAATTCTCATTTTACATTCCCCTCCGATTCATGTGGCGGTTGGGTCACTGTTTGTACAGATTCTTTTAAGAAGTAACTACCTTGCAATGACTAAAAAAAAAAATCTTGCTAATTTCCATCCTTTTAGGAGTGACTGTTGGTCATTTCCTGTCTCTCTCGGCCACATAATCACATTATTTTGACCAGATTGGAAGTGTTGCTCAAGCATCCTTTTCAGTACGAGGAATGGGGAGAGGACCATGAAGAAACCACACCTGCAAGTTAGTAGGGATACTGCACTGCCTTCAACATGTTCACCCTGTTTTATTTTTGGCAGTCTATATAGTTGGGGGATAAAACATTCTTAAAATGTTACCCTGGTTATGTTTTCATAGAATTCACTGCCGCAGGGATGTGACTTGGGTGGGAAATACCACCCGCACTGCAAACATAACAGTGGGAGGGGAGTGTGATTGTCCCCTGATGCTGTTACTGTACGTAGTATAGATGGGCCTTTACAGCATTTCTTGACCTGTCTGAAAGCATCACCATTTTAACACGTTCTCACTGTCCATCCAAAAAATCTCCACTTCTTCAGTGCTTTCCAGTGGAGTTAAAGGGCACTTTCCTAACGGTTGCAGGCAGTTAGTTGGTTGTTATGGTAGTGCCCACAGTGTGATAGGTGCCTTCCAGAAGGGAATCCAGCCTCTGCCCTGAGGAGCTCACGGTGTTGATTAGGTTAGGGTTAGGGTTGAGTAGACAGTGGGTAGGGGAACGGGAACAAGAAACAGAGCTTTAATGTCATCAGATTCACTGTCAGTAGCACCAAAGAGCTGTCTCCACAAATGGCCCTGGAGTGTGGATTTCAGATGCAGGTTTTTTCCCTCTCCCCTGTAAGCCACTCCACTTGTGTAACATTTCATCATTGGGTGCACTGTGTGATTTTCATACTCTCCTCTGAAGCTGCTGGCTTCGACCACTGTTGGAGCTGAAATGCCAGTCTAGATGACCTGTTCAGCTGTGACATTGGTCTGTGCCTATGTCCTGTCTCTTGTGTCAGTAGACTTGACATTTCCCACCACTCTGAAGAAGAGAAGTCTGATGGCAGTAGCAGCTTGTTAATAGCCTGGTCTTGCTCCCAATGAAGTCAGTGGCCAAATTCCCCTGTACTTCAAAGGGAGAAGGATCAGGCCCTGAAAGATAATGTGATTAACTGAGTTCTGGATTAAGAACAGGAGGAAGTGTGGTCTGCTGATTAGTATCATCCCTCAACCTCTGCCTCAGTTACTCATCTGTAAGCCAGGTATTCTACTCACTACTGTACCGCATTGCGGGGTTGTAAGTGTTAATGGTCATTAAGTTTGCTGAGTTCCTTAGATAAAAGCCTAATACAAGTGCAAAGCATTATATAACAAAAGCATTCATACTTGCGCACCACTGGAGAGGAAGTTTATTTCCATGAAGCCAGATTCACTGTATTGAACTGATTACTGTGCTTATGCTGTTAGATTCTGAAAGCTAAAGAGTTAGAGTTTAAAGGGGACGCTGTCAACTTGCATTTTTTAGATCTGAGAGCTTTGGGAAATGAATCAAGTTTTAAATTTCCCTAATTTCAAGAAATTTGTTTCTGATAAGGCAGCCTTTTAAATAGTATGGCCTGTATTTTTTTTTTTAAACCCAAACCTTTAAAAATTGTTGAAATCGTAGCTGTTGCTTGTAATTGTAGCAGGCCTAAAAGCTTCTTTTCAAGTTGGCGCAGTGTCCCTTCCTAATATTCTATCCCCTGCCTGCTAATTTTGTGCCTTGTTTATTAACGGTGAATCTTGACAGCAAATGTACTCACCTGATCATTTTCCATTCAGTTTCAGGCTTCCAGATGCTGGGAATTCTTGGAGGACTTGCATCATATGCTGACACCCAAGGAACAGTGAGCAAGGCATTGGGAATAATGAAGGCTTTTAATGTACTGCAATATATTGCTTCAATGAGGAGAGGAATTTTGCCACATTATACGCAGTGAAACCCATTCCACCACTGACAGCCAAAAAAACTTCTCACCTTTTTCCCGAGACAACCGTTACCTCCAGCTAGAATTTTTGTATACAAATTAAGGTGGCAGCAGCAGAAACAGTCATATGGAGAACCAAAGACCATTTCGGACATTCCTTTCTAACGCTAACTGGAGCATGGTTCAGATAACTATTTTTGTCTTCTGTCCTGCACACGGGACTTGTATTCTGGCTCTTTAAACAGTTCTCAGAACCTCTTTACCTATGATTTATGGTACTTATTATTCCTCATGCAACTCCATGGCTAAGGAAACCCATGATGAAGAATCTAAAACGTTAGAAATTCCAATTAATGGATCTTCTGTGGCAACCTGTGGAACTCCTTGCCAGATGATGTTGTGAAGGCCAAGACTATAACAGGGTTCAAAAAAGAACTAGATAAATTCATGGAGGATAGGTCCATCAACGGCTATTAGCCAGGATGGGCAGGGATGGTGTCCCTAGCCTCTGTTTCCAAAAGCTGGGAATGGGAGACGGGATGGATCACTTGATGATTACCTGTTCTGTTCATTCCCTCTGGGGCACCTGGCATTGGCCACTGTCGGAAGCAAGGATACTGGGTTAGATGAACCTTTGGTCTGACCCAATATGGCCGTTCTTATGTTCTAAAACATCTCCCCAGGATTTCTATGGTGCTATGCCTGAGCCTCAGAGTGCAAATAGTCATCTCCCTCTAGTGAAGATTTAAGCCAAGGAGAACCGGAAGGTGAAGAGCCAGGAGGAAAAGAAGCCATCTAAGGAAAGATATGACCAGGGGCCAGGTGGTAGCAGCATGCTGAGGCACCCTTTCCATATTAAGTTCCATTGAAGTCAATGGGAGTTTGATTTGGCTGTCATGGAGTACCTCAAGCGGTGTCACTCCCACCTTTCCTTTTGGACCCCTAGGGCTTAACTCCTCAGAGTTGCAGTTGAACTAAAAGTGTGGCGTTAGTCCAATGTAGTTAAACCAGTGCAAACTCTCATGTGGACACCTATTTTGTGTTTGAGTGGCTTAAGTTGATGAGGAGCAAGTTTAAGCTGAGCTACAAGACGACACTCTTCCATTGAAATATGAGAGTGCGCCCTCGTAAGGGTTTGAACGGGTTTAACTAAGCCGGTGCAAGTTTGTGTGGAGACCAGGCCTAATACACACAGCGTCTTCCTTCCATTCCTCTGTGAAACTCTGGCACCAAACAAGTGGATCCAAGGCTGGCTGTACTGTCTTTTCCCCCCAACTTTTCACCCACTGCAGGTCTGGATGAGAGTGCCAACCTGGACCAGCCACTGGCATATCGACCACCAGGTTATCTAATGCTGCTCAGAGCAAGGCTAGACCAAGTGGTGTCTAAAATGCCAGTAGCCACTAGAGCCCTGCCTACAAACAGGCACACATCATTGCTGCCAGTGGTGGCATTGTGCTCATGGTAGCAACAGTGGGAAATTTTAGGGCAAAAAGACTGGCTTGGACAAGGCCAAAGGATAACGCAGGACATGGTAGGGTAATACCAGGGCTCAAAGACATAAAGAATGTTCTAATGAGTATCGAAAGATATACTGTACTCTGGGCATGGTTGAATCACATTGTGGTTGCTCTGGCAAAGCTTGATAAATGTTTTTTAGTGTAGAATTATCAGTCAGAGTGGGGTAGGTAGGGCAGCAAGCCTGTTAGGGCTTTTATCTTCCCAGAACCTGGGAACAAAGACCACGGGAGAGGAAACTGGGTTGGCCAATTGTGGGGGCTGTGCATTTATCGGTCTGGGAGTTCAAAGGAAAAGGATGCAACAGTCAAATATACAAATGTATCTGGGGTTCGACTGATAAGTTACATTTCAAAGCAAAAGACAATCTTAAAGGGACATTGCCGAGTAGCTGAGGCCTAGAATGTTAATTTTTGTTTAAAAAAAAAAAAAGAGAGAGAGAGGAGTTCACAAAAACTAATATGAACAGAAGTGGTTTCCCTGTGGTTTGACACATTCCAGACATGCCAAGACTGTTCCTGTCAAGGATGAGCAGTCTCTGGTTTTTGCGGTGTATTTGTTAGTTTCAAGCTAGTTCTCTTTATCCACAGTCTTTCAGTGGAGCTCAGAGCAGAGTCCCTGCTTTTCCACTCCAAATGATGCTCGTGTTGGTGCCAAATGACTTGACGATAATACTGTGCTGGATCATGGAAAACAGAAAATGAAAGCCAGGTTCACTGTCCCAGCTGAAGGAAATGCAGAAACCAAACAGCTTTTAAAGGGGGGAAAGTGAGAGCTACACAATTATTCCTGTGTCAGTAACTGAAGAGGTGTTACAATTATTTGCCTACCGGGTGGAATTCTACCTAAATGCACAGCGCTTGATTCCCCATTGTCTTGGCCTTTGTGCTGTCACTTGCACTCATTTTGCATGGAGGTGAATGACTGTTCTGGGTGAAGAATGTGACCCGCATTGATATTTTAACTCTTGGTGGTGCTCTAACTCGTTGTTGCTCAGAGCCTTCGAAGACACGGTGCCTTAGGCTTTGTCTACACTCAAAAAGTGGTGCTGGTTTTACTATCCCGGTATGAACTATTAACCCCTGTAGTGTGGATGCAGTTATAATGACATCCAGCACCTTTTACACCAATCCGCCCCATCACACACCTGTTTAAAAATCATATCTGTAATTACAGGGCTGCAACTTTGTGTGTAAACCAGGCCTAATAGACCCTGTTGTCTGGTGCAAGTAGGAAAGAGGTACTATGTGGGTACTATGTCCCACAGGCTGGGGTAACTTATCTTCTTATGGCCTCCATCACGTAGTATTTGAGTACCTCACAAAGCCTCTGTGAGGTGGGGAAGTACTAGTGTCCCCATTTTACAGATGGGGAGAGTGAGGCTTGTGCAGGGTCACACAGGAAGTCTGTGGTGTAGCAGGGAACTGAAGTTGGGTCTCCCATGTCACCTGGACCGTCCTTCCCTTCCAAGGAGTATGATGGAGTACATAGAACTACTTTGCGTCTCAGACTAGTAATTGTCTTCCCAATTTCCTCTCTGGGATGAAGTCGGCTAAGCCCTAGCAGTGAGTGCAGGAATAGATTGTGGGGTGGGAAATGGAGGGCCAGGGAGTGTCTGCCTGAAAGCAGCAATAAAAGAAATGTTCGGTAGGAGTTAACTCTCTGGTTTCTTTTTATTTTATTAAACGTGACTATGGCTATCTAGTGATCATCACGTGCTCAAAAAAGGGGAACGCAAGGAAGAGACATTAACCCATGGAGACTTGAATTCCCATCCCACCCCACCCCTAGAGATGATGAGGCCTGTGGGTGCAGCAACATAGAGATGGGGGAATTTGCAGTGCACTTGCTCTGGCTGTAGGTCTGTGGATCGAGAGAACTTTGACCATCAGTTTTAAAGAGAAAAGAAATCACATCAGTTGGATGCTCAACATACATTTTGGTGATCACATCAGGGAGCTTAATCTTTCAGCCTCCTATAGACACTCACCACATCGGGTTTGTTTTCAAGTGGCTGTGATTGGACTTGCCATTAAAGTCCCCAGCGCTGATGGGGCCTGCAGGTCCTTCCCTTTCTGAGAAGCAAAGGCCGGATGGGCATAGGCTGTGGAGAAGTGTTTTGGTTTTTTTTCTACTGAGCACAGCTTATGAAGAATGGTTTTGAAGTGAGTGTTTTGGTCTTTCAAGGTCTCTATGCTGGAAGTGTTTATCAGTGTGGAACTGTCATGCTTTGGAAAAGCGCTAGAAAGGGCTTTGAATATTCCAGTACACATCTGTGTGGTGGCTGTTTGCAGAGTTGTTGCTAACCAAGATAATATTTCCATAGTTTTATCTAATACGGCAAAACAAGTGGACCTTGAATTGCATTTTACTGTCAGATTTCAATTGTATGGATATAGCAAAAGGTTACTTGGAGATATTCTGTTATCCTTGTATTGACATATCCTTGTCTGATACTTGTTGCTTGAAAATCTCCATTCTCTCTGTGTTTTCTAAAAGGGTAAAAATAGACAGAGTGCCTGTAGTTGGCACACCAAAACAAAACAAAAAAGATACCGGAAACCAATGGAATAACAAGAAGTTTTTACAGAACAGGAAATAATTGGCATCTTCTTCAATCATTTGAAGTCTTTAAATCAAGATTGGAGACTGTTTTAACAGCAATTTCTGCTTCAGCCACAGAGTACTGGGATCAGTGAAGGAATTCTATGACTTCTATCATGCAGGAGGTCAGATGAGGTGATCTTAATGGTTCCTTCTGGCCTGAAAATCTCCGATTCATATTCTGAGCATGGTCAAATTTTGGAGCTTCCAGAGAGGTTTGCCTTGGGGGGATGGGGCCCACAAAACCAGTCCACTCTGTTCTGTCTTCCATTCTTGATACCCCCAAATGAACTGGGGCCTTTGGATTTTCTTGCTGGCTAGGGCGCAGTGAAAATCAGGCCTGTTATGTAAATTTCAGTATTGATAGCAAACGCAAATTCCACCTTGATTTTTAGGGGCCTCCTGTGACCACAGGAATTGCAGCTGCCTAATGCCAGCCATGATTCCAAACAAATCTAAGGACCAGCTGATGGCCACAGTGTAACCAACAACTGTGTCTGCTTTTCTCCCGGTGGGAATTGAATGTTGTGTTGTTGCAGTGGAGCACAGAGGGGAGACAGGCTCATAAGCAAGCAAATATACCCTTGTTACTGGCCACAAACTCCACACACAGACTGCCAAACCCAGAGCCACAGGAAGCTAGAAAGGCAAGGAAGAGAGGCTTTAGTTACTTGCCTGTATAAAAACTCCTTGAGCAAAACAAACTCCATTGCCACAGAGTGGCTTGTGGCAATAGGAAAATTCAAGAAAGTACAGAGCAATGGAGTAATTTCAAAGAATAAAGCTAAAACTGATGCGTCAGCCTACCCTTTACACTGGCTTTCTGTGCAGCCAGAAGTAAAAACGAAGGTTACAAGTAGAACCATGCACAGAAATGAGCACTGTCTAATCACAGCTCCTGATCCACTGCATGTGCACCTAATGACCTGGGAAACGACACCCACCCTCATCTTTTGCCGTGCTACCAGTTCAACCAGTGATCTCGAGTCCTGTACCCCACTGAGGGTATGGCTTCACTGCAGAGTTGACTTAGGGCCAACACGCAAGGAAAGGCCCCATCTTCCCCACACACAAATCTCTGACCAGAGTTTACCGGTGCTTTAAAGCCAGACTAGCTGGCCCAGTAGGAGCTGTGGGCTAAAGCCCTAGTGAGGGCTTGGGCTGGTAACTTGCTCAATCTGCAGTGTGGACATGGCTAACCCACCTGAGTGCCGATAGTCATCCAGTGTCCAGAAGGACAGACAGGTTCTCCCACAGTTCACTGGGAAAGAATCATCGAGCGGCTCAGCTTGTTGCAGCCCAAAGAACCATGGGATATGCCCCTAGAAGTCCTAGCGGCGCACTCGGGGAGCGCAGCACCAGTGAGGATACGGGAACTCAGGTCGAGCTTTGCAGTGTGGCTGCTCACACCCAAGCTAGGCTAACCCAGGAGCTCAGACCCAGCTGCTGACCATGCAGTGAAGACATGCCCTGAAAAAAAAAAAAAAACTATCATAATGACAAGTTAATAGACCCAACCCTCTGGAATTAGAATATGCGTCGTGGGGCTTGCCCTCGCTGCAGCTTTTAAATTATACTTAGAAGCCCTGTTTACACAAGGAAAAGAGGGTGTTTTTAACATGTTAGCTACTGTGTTCCAATCCTAGTGTAGTTTTAACATGTGTTAGCAGATCAAGGTAACAGGTTTCAGAGTGGTACCTGTGTTAGTCTGGATCAGCACTAGCCTAAGGTGAACAGTTTTGCCAGCTCTAACAGGCCAAGGTCCAGCTCCTGTCTTCTGCTCTCTCTACACAGACTGTTCGGAGACCTTCTGTTGTTAAACACCACGGTGTCATTTATTTACATTGCTCTGCTCCTCACCCTTAACCAGGCATACACCACACCACTTATAGCATCAGTTTCTCCTATGCAGAGGAGAGGGAAGAAATCTCTCCACCCAGGGATCCTTCTTGCTTCTGGCTCCATTAGCCTGCCTCTCCTTCCTTCCTGTGCTGCCTTCTACCCTCTCATTAATGGGCTAGGTCTTTAGTCCTCCCTAGCCTGCTCTGCTCTGCTAATTAAGGCACAGTCAGGTCCACCCGGGGAGGCAATGAATTGGTGTTTGTGATCAGGCTGCTGGTTCAGTTGCTGGTTCCCAGCTCTCTGTCGCACCAACTCTGGTGATTTTTAATCACAAATCTCACAATATTTGTTGTGTTTTTTAAAGCCTCAGCTCTTGGAGTTAGCTGATTGTATGAGAATCTCGGATTTCACTTAACCCTCCTGCCCCCCCCCCCCCCCCCCCCCCCCCCCCCCCCCCNACAGAGAAAAGCGAGTTATCCTAAAAGCTGCCATAAGAGAAGGCAAGTAAAAACAATCCAATTTTTTAAAAAATCCCATGATATAGTTTGCGGAGGCCTGACTCATCATTTTTTAACACTTGGATTAGCAATACTGGGTTAATATCTGTTAGCGTACAGTGAAACCTGCCCCACAAAACACCTCTTTTTGGCAACCCCATTCCTTCATTGAACACTTCCAGGAAACCGTAAAGTATCTAGTAAAATGTTGTTTGATCTTCAGTTAAAATCCAACCTCTACTGCAGAAACTGATTTTGCTGTTCATTAAAGTTTTCACTAGTTGGCTGGAGGACTGAGAGTAATTTAATGTTTCCCTACCACAGCATAAGCTTGACTATCAAAGGAGGACAGGCTTTTTTAGGAAGGTGACACATACATTTCTTTTTTAAACCTTTGGATAGTGAATAGCTGCCCAAGTGGGTATCAGATACACATTGAGATTATCATACAAAATATTCAATGAATCTTTCAATAAAAATGGGAGTTGATTCATGAATAAGTCGCTGCATGGCATTACTGACTGAAGCTCTGACTCTTGCTGCAACTTGCAAGCAGATAAAGTTGTTGTTTGTTAGGTAATCAATTGAAAAGCAAAGTTATGCAATTCTAAGTGACATAAGTAGGGTAACTGACTCGGTGAGAAACACCCAGATAACAAATACCTCTCATTCTCTTGTAGTTCTGATGCCCACAGAGATTCAAAATGGGGTCTCTGCACCAGAGACCAAGATTAACAGATGTTAAACCTGGCTGGGCATCCTTTGAATATACAGGACCTGACTCTCATTTACACTCCGGTCCCTTTACACCACTCTGACAGTGTAAAAAGGCCTTAAAATGGTGTAAATATAATTACAGCAGAGCAGTGTAAAGGGGCCTTAGTGTAAACAGAGAATCAGGCCCAAAGTGCCTCAGGCAGTTGCCTTGGCTTGGGAAGAAGTGACTGTCAAATGGCTGTGTGGAAATCATACCTTCTTTTTGGAGTAGGGATCAGTGAGAATTCCAATTTGCTCCAAGCCAGGCTGGATTCGTGTGTGAACCTGATGTGTTCCACGATTCGTGACATCTCTAATTTTCCTACACTGACACCTACTTCTTTAACTGCCATTGTGAGTCAGGAACTATTAGAACAAAACACCTAATAAAAACCCTTCTGGTGCTTTACATGTTCAAAAGAATGCCGAAACATTAATCAGTTCTCACAATCTGAGTATTCCCCAGCGGTCTCCTATCAGAATACTGACACAATGCCTTGAGATCTCTGGAACTGTAACAGAAGGTGGTCCGGCGGCTGTCTGAAAAAATTACAGAGGAAAATGATCTCAATAGGGAAAAGGAAACACTGTGGTAAAGCTGGTGTACTGTGAAATCCTCTAACGGTCGATGTAGGTAACCCACTTAAATGTGAATGGTCGTCACAGCCAGAGTAATCTGACAACGAACTTTCAATGTGAGGGACATGCATAGGAGTGAAATCTCCATCTTGCCAAGGACACAGATAATTTTGCTAAGCATTTTAATGGTCTGTTGGGTTATACATGGCTTTAATTGGCTCTCCCACATGTTGCAACATTCTTTAGCTGCAGCCAGGTGACATTCAGAAAGACGCAACATTCTTTCTTACCTTTGGAAACCTCAAAGAATTGAATCTGATCCTACCAGCTTCCATTGGTCTGTAGGAGCCGGTGGCATCTGCAGCACCAGCAGGGAATTCGGTCAAATTATTGCTGTGAGCTTGATCCGTGACTCCCCATCATACGCACATCTGCCCCTAACACCCACCACCTCAGCTTTGTCTAGGTCAGGAAAATTGTGTAAATGCTTCTCATTGTTACTAACAACCGTTCAGCTCCAGGGGCACTAGTGACATTGGGAGCCCAGCTCATGGTGGGTCTAACCAGCAGGAGCCTGTCTATACTGCGCCTCCAGACACTGCTAACATCAATAGAGCTGAAGCGCTGCTCGTAATGGTGGGAATTTTTTTGCGAAACTGTCCTAGTGTAGACAGAGGTTAAGTCATTCAAACTGGTTGCGGTGAAACCCAGAAGAAAATTTCACATCAATTCTTGTTCTCTTCCATGTTTCATCCATCCTAAGCCTCCCATACAATCAGGTTCTGTCCTGAGTCTTAAGTAAAAGAAATTAAGGGCTAGATTCTCAGCTGATGTAAATTAGTGTCGCTCTATTGACCACACCAATTTAACACCAGCTGAAGATCTGGTCCAAAGTCTTCTGATTCTCCCTATAGAGCATAACATCAGTGAGAGTGAATATGTAGTGTAGTGGTATAATGTGGCATTTCATTCACTGGATAACAAACGTCTACTTCATGCGAATCCTTTGACAAATCAGCCAGATAGGCATGGGTAAGCCAGATTTTTGCAGTGTGGTTGCCACTGCATCCTTCTTGGTAGCCCCTTTTTAAAGTAAAGACTCTGTGAATGAGCTCACCATTTTTTATTTAAAAAAAAACCAGCCAGCTAACAGGCTACATCTATAATAGCTAAGGTTGGCATTAGCACTGAGCCGAACCTGCACACATAGGCCATATATAACTCTCACTGGGGGTTGATTGCACTGATGCATGATAACAAAACTTTGTCAGGATCTGAACAAAACATAGTGATTGTTTCCCTCCCCTTGATTTTATGCTGCTTTTTTTTTTAATTGAGTGAATAGACAAAGCACAATTCACTTTGTATTATTTTTCAGTCTCATTGGCTGATGAATGTGATTATTAACCTGAACAAATGTGAAGTTTTCTCAACCTTCCGTAAAGTGGCCTTTGTGAGTTACTACCACGTCAGCAGGAGAATGTCTCTTTGGGGGAACGGAAAAATACTTTATTTCATCCTTTTTTTGACTGGATAAAATCTATTTAATAGAGGTGGGCAAAACTCTTGCCAAAATGTTTTGGAGGTTGTGAGGAAGAAAGTCTTTGAACCACGTGAACGTTTTCATATAATTTCAATTTTTCTGGTTTTAAGATGAAACAATGCAAAACTGGAAAAGAGAAAAAAATAAAATAAGTCAATTTTTTTTGTTTTGAACTGAATCTAAACAAATATTTTTTTCTTATTTAATTGAAATGAAACTTTTCGTTTTGAATCGTTTTGTGGGAAAAATCAGACAATTACGTGGAAAGTGTTAAATTCCCATTTTTTGACCAGCCCTAGAATTCAGCTTTTAACGTCACTTCCAGATCTCAGTAACGAATGAATTGGCAGCAGCACCAAGGGAAATAGTGGAAGCACCATCATTTGAACCCTTTAAAACTGGACAGGCCAAGGTAGTTGACCGTATACCGCAGGCGACCATCCTACGGAGACAGGGGATATGGACTAAGGTCACTCAATAGGTCTTGCTTCCCTCTGATTTCTATTATTCTGTGCTAATAAGAATGGGGCTATTTTAAAAGCTAATTCATTCAAATTTCTGCTATCTCATTGGCTTCTACATAGCAACTCATACTACTTTCTTGCGGGTATGTTTACATTGCATGAAAGGTGTGACTGTAGCACGGGGAAGCATATTCATGTTAGCTTTAATCTAGATTCAAAATGAGTTACCAACCAGAGTAGTACCCAGCGTCCCTGGAGGGCTTGTACTCCAGTTAGTAGCCCATGCTGATGCCTGTGCCACTACATCTATGCTGCTATTGTTACTCATGCTAGTTAGATTACATCTAACCTGGGTATGCCTACTTTGCTACAATCACATCTTTAGTTTGCAGTGTAGACATACCCTGAGGGGGTGGGTGTATAGATAGGAACACATCCTCAGCTGGTGTAAATCAACATAGCTCCATTTAGGTTAATAGATTTAAGCCAGCTGAGACGCCAGGCCTTAGCGTGTATTATAGGCAGTTGGTAGCTTGTAGCCTGACACATCCCATTATAAGTCCCTATTTTCACTTGCTGATACCTTTGCTAAGTTTTACTGTTTGAGCTGAAATTTGCCATGCACTGCCAACCTTAACTCTGGCATTTCCTAACTTTTGAGTGCTTGACTTTGCAAACTTAATAATGTTCTTTTAAAATGTAGGGTGTGTGTGTGTGTAATATATAATTATTATTTAATTAGCACCTTCAGTGTACTTGGCACTGTACAGTTTAAAAAAAAAAAGAATTAACAGTCCCTGCCCTGACTGACAGTCTTACAGTCTAAAATCTGTAATTCACACCCACACTGCACCATTCAGTGTGTCTGAATATATGTATAATGCCTCATCCACGTCCTGGCACTGTGCCTGCGGTAACTGAACTAGGCTTCGTTTTCCATTGCCATTTCTCTTTCCTTTTCCCTGTTGATGCGGTTCATTCTCCATTCACTTCGGCACACATAGGCCTGGTCTACACTTTGAATTCAGGTTGTCATGACTACATTGCTCAGGGATGTGAAAAATCCACAACCTTCAGCATCATCACTATTCTGATCTAACCCCCCTTGCATAGACGCAGCGATGTTGACTGAAGAATGGTTCCTACCATCTAGCTACTATCGCTCGGAGAGGCGGGATTCCTACCTTTCCATCACTGTAGGATGCGTCTACGGGGTTGTGCCAACATAGCTGTGGTGCTGTAGCTATGCCATTGTAGTCCCCATAGTGTAGACAAGGATCTGTAATATCCTATACAAGTCCTGGCCCTTGCCCTGCTGTAACTGAACTAGATTTATTCTCCATTGTGGCTGCTCTGGCAACCTTTCCTTGTCCCTGTCAAAGCAGTTCCTTTTTTCCGGGCTCTTTGGCACAGCGCAGGCAAGCAGCACTGACACTTCCTTATAGCCCACGATGTTTTATTTTCGGCAGTTGTCAGGTAAATGAAAGTATTATCCTGATGTTTCAGCCTCCGAGATCTTCCTTGGGGACGCCTCTAGCCAAGGTCTGGAAGGGTCGAAATATCGGCTCGTTTCTTTCCACCTGAAACAAATAAACCCTTTGAAAGGCAGATACAAGAGAGGGTTCTAGCCCTCCTGTACCTGATAGTTTCTGGGCTGCTTCTCCTCTCAGGCTGGTGCTCATCAAAGGTCCCAGTTACTGGGGTTTTGAGCACCTCACAATCTTTAATGTACTTCTCACCACCACACCCTGTGAGGTAGGGCAGTGCTATTATCCCTATGGGGAACTGAAACACAGAGGAGTTAAGTGGCGTGCCCAAGATGTCCCAGGAAGTCTGGTGCAGAGCAAGAAATTGAATCCAGGTCTCCCAAATTCTTAGCTAGCTCTTAACCACTGGACCACCTTCCCTGTCCTTAGCCAAGAGTACTTCTATTGAAATGAATGGGGTTACACCAGCTTTGTCTCAGCAGAACCGTGCCTCTATCTCGATATCCCACACCCCCTCAGACATGCTTCCCAAAAGTGAGCTGTTCTCAAGCAGTGGACAATGAAATACTGCACAGATTGCCTCAGTCATGATGCAGCAGAGCAAGGAACCTATAGGGAGAATGTGGGGGTGTTTGCATCAGGGGCAAGTGAAGTCATGTGAGGTTGTGAACTGTCCTTGAGCCGCTCCACCATGGGTCTTATCGGTGTGAATTTGTCAGGTGTAACAAGCTGTATGTTTATGTGCCGCTAGTTGCCTCTCTCTGCTTCAAAGCTGGAACAATCTGCCCTGGAACAGGCTGACCTTTGGCATAAATATTTCTTTTTTCCTAACTCAGGGGTGCTTGACTGAAGAATTGAGGAAAGCTGAAGCAGCCTTAGTTTTTTGTTCACTTCCTTTGACACCGTAACAAGGCTGCTGTTTTCCTCCTGGCACTACGTGAGAGATCAGTGTTACCACCAGAGCAAACGCCCAGGTTGGTGGTGATCACACACGTTAACCTTAATACAAAAGGCACAAAGTCTCGTTTCAGATACATAGAAACCAGAGCTGTTTCATTCTGTGTCTGTGTGAAATTGTGCATTCTGGGGAATAAGTAGTGTGTAATCCGATCGGGCTAAGATCACAGATGAATGAGTGTTCATTGCCATTTAATACAAACCCAGTGCTTAATTTGTAAAGAAAGGGGGGCCAGGGCTCAAACCGAGTGCGCTGCATGGAGGATGCCATTTTGCAGAGCATGCTGCTCCACCCTCAACGACATGACCTCGAACTCATGGTGCATGGAGGCTGACGTGACAGAAGAGGTAGCTCTGGCAAAAATTAAGCTCTGCTCAAACACTTGTTGCAAGGTGGACAGCTCAGGGGAATGGGAGCCAGAACTCCTGACTTCTGTTCCTGACTTTTCCACTGACTCATTTGGTGACTTTGGCCATGTTACTTTGGGTAAAATTTTCAAAAGTGTCTAAAGTGACCTAGGAGCCTGGGTCTAATTTTCAAAAGGGATTTAGGTGCCATGTCTCATTGAAAGTCAATGAGATGTACACACTTTTGAAAATGTTATCTCTCCTTTGCCACAATTAAGTTAGGTTCAGTTGTTTGTAAAAACACATTGAGATCAACATATACAAGGCGCTACATAAGTGCTGTATTTAGATTTATAAATGAAGAGTGCGTGAAGTTTGCTGTTGCAGTTAATTTCCACTTTGGAGAATTTCAGTCTTATCCATTTATAAGCTGAGGAAGGAAAATGAGTGACTGAAAAAAAAAGAAGGTAAGTAAGTATATTTAATCAAGCTTGTTTGGTTCCTATTCTGGCAACTTCTGAATAAAGTGCACTGGTGTTTGTGCCAGATCACATTTAAATGTTTCTTGCAGTTGAAAATGATGATATGCCCTGGTGATTAATGCCTGCAGCTCTTTGATCCAGTTGGCATGTGCCTTGTTGCACATCATGCAGTACAATTGCCTAATAGTGAAAGTGAACAAAGTGTAAAATTGAATGAACAAACCTGGGAAGGGATAAATAGTTCTACAATAAGATGTTTCATCTCAGACTTGGGGGTTCAATTCCTTGAACCATATCCCTATTCCAGAAAGTCAAGGCTGCTTGTATTTGGCTTTGTGGCTGACCAACCTCATTAACTTTAAAGAAAATAGATACATGGTTGTTGCCAGGAGTTTAAACAACCAAAAATGGCTAGTACCACATGGTCTGCAGTGCTATATACAAAGCATCCTGTGTTTAAAAAAAATTGTTCACCTCAGCCCTTTAAAGGGAGACTCAAAATTGTGTTCAAGAGAAAACCAGGCATGCCCAAGAAAACAAGGGGGAAAGGCTCAGGTCAGGAGACCTGAGTGCTGGTGTCACCCACAGCAGTGATTCTCGGGGACCCCTAAACCTAAATAGACAAACCCCCAACCAGAGGTGACACATGGGGGGGGGGGGCAGGAGGACACATGCCCCCCAGATTTCTGTCATCCATTTGGCCCTGCTTCCTGAAGTGCTGCTGATGCAGGGCAGAGCAGTGGTGTCTCTCCTTGGTTAGCTGCTTCCTGCTCATGGAGTCAATGGCTGAGAGGCACAGGTGCTGGAACTGGGGGGTGCTGCTGCATCCCCCTGGCTTGAAGTGGTTTCCATTCTATTACAGTTTGGTTCAAGGGTTCTCAGCACCCCCACTATACAAATTGTTCCAGCGCCCCTGCTGTGTGGCAGCCCTTTCTAATGGCAGGGGGAGATCTCTCTTCTGCAGTGACGCTGCAATTTTTGGTCCAGTCCCCACATCCCCAACCCAGACAGGCTGGGTGGCGCACTGAGGTGAGTCAGGGGGTGGAGGTGGTGCTCCCAACCCAAGCCCCGCCACCTGGGGCTTAAGCCCAGTTTATTTTGGCAGATCCCCTGAAACCTACTTGCGGCCCCCCAGGGGGTCCCGGACCCCTGGTTGAGAACCAGCGACCCGCAGAGTAGAGACCTAGTGAAAATGAAACTAAAAACAGCCACTCCTGTTGCGTGGGCAGATATTTCAAAGTAGTGCAGCATAACTGGGAAAAGGAGCCCCCTGCATTCTGTTTTTAACATGCTTTACTGTCACTCAGACATGCCAAACCCACGGAAAAAACGCAGGAATTGGGCTTGGTTTGGGTCTACTTGGCTTGTGAGTTGCTTGTTGGCTGGTTTTTAGCTTGTTGCTTGTTTGGCTTGTAGCTTGTTGCTCGTTGCTTCTTTTTTTTGATCAGCTGCCGGCAAGCAGGGGCAGGCGGGGGGGGGGGGGGGGGGGGGGGGGGGGNTTTGAAATGGGATTAGCTTGACTTTTGGCTTATTGTGAAAGTCGGGCTGCTTATTTACCATCTGAAAGTTGGCAACTGTGCTATCACTTTGCTTACCTTGGCTTTTGAATATGGTTTACCTTTAATGTGAAGGCTCTCAAACTTTGTCAGACCACCACCCCCTCCTACTCAGCATTGTGAAGATCATCAACTCTTTGCATTAGCCATCCCATGACAGCCCTGTTCCATGATCTCATGGCCTCAGAATTTCCCTTACAAGCCACAGCTTGCAGCATGATGGGGGTCCAGAATCCACGCTTGCTTTTTGTTTTCCTGAGTCTGTGGGTGGCTTGAAACAATAGCTCCAAGAGGTGTGACCTGCCCCTCTTGGGCTGAATTGGTTGTTAACACTGAAACCTAAAGAGGGCGGTTGAAATAGCAACATTAATAACTCTTTAATTGCTGGTTGTTTTAGCAAAAATATGCATCTTGTTCCGTAATCTCAAAATGCTGCCCACACGCCCCAGGCCAGGGGCTGCAGAGCACCATTTAAAGTAGGGAGGCCATTCTGGGGGTGCGGGGCTGGGCCAGGTGTTGGCCCCAGGGGGTCAGGCCATGTACAGGGAGGGAGTTGGGGAGCGAGTCCACTCCACGCTCACCCCACAGCGGTTCCTGTCCTGTGGAGTGGGCCTAGCTCCCTGCTCTGGCCTATTGGCTCTCACCACACCGCACAGGCGGGGCCTTCCCACCACAACTCTCCACCCTGCCCCCTTTGTGGCCCTGCTGCCATAGGATCACCTGTCCCAAGATGGGCTGTGGCAGTCCAAAAAGTGGTTGGACCATTGCCTCTGTACCCCCCCCCCCCCCCCCCCCCCCCCCCCCCCCCCCCCCCCCCCCCCCCCCCCCCCNCCTGACACCTAATTTACACTGTCCCCATGTCAGATAATCACATCTCTAGCTCCATTCACCCCCTCTCCAACCCCTTTCACAATTAGGGTTGCCAACTTTCTACTCACACAAAACTGAACACACTTGCCCCACCCCCTGTCACGCCCCACCTCCAAGGTCCTGCCCATGCCCCGCCCCTTCTCCAAAGCCCTGCTCATTCCATCCCCCCTCCCTCTGTCACTCGCTCTCCCCACCCTCACTCGCTCGCTCATTTTCACCCGGCTGGCTCTGGGGGCTGGGGTGCAGGAGGGGGTGAGGGCTCCGTCTGGGAGTGCGGGCTCCGGGGTGGGGCCAGGGATGAGGGGTGCAGGAGGGGGCTGGGGGGGTGGAGCTGAGGGATTCGGAGTATGGGAGGGGGCTCTGGCCTGAGGCAGGGGGTTGGGTGTGGGAGAAGGGTGAGGGCTCTGGGGTGGAGCCTGGGATGAGGGGTGCAGGAGGAGGCTGGGGGGTGGGGTGGAGCTGAGGGGTTTGGAGTATGGGAGGGGGCTCTGGGCTGAGGCAGGGGGTTGGGGTGTGGGAGGAGATATGG